>APFE031515596.1:30116-57067 GCA_000404065.3 Pinus taeda
CTGGGACCTTCCTCATACAAATAAGGCATCACCATTCTTGCTCTCCATATTTTTCTATCTCATCTCCTTTGTCAGTAAGAATGAGACTATTTCATCAAACTGCAAGGCAGTTGCATTACTACCTATTGCAATAACTAGATTATTCCACGAATCGAGTAGAGAACACAACAAATAGATGCACTTATCTTCATCTGAAATTTTAATATAAATAGATAATAACTGACTTACCATAGTATTAAATGCGTTCAGATGCTCTATCACTAAGTCTCCATCTTTCATCTTCAAGTTATATAGCTTTTTCCATAGGAAAAGTTTATTCACCAGAGACTTAGATTGGTACAAAGTCCCTAACTTGTCCCACAAAGCCTTAGCCATAGCTTCCCCTTATACATTCAACAATACTAAATTTGAGACACACAATCGTATTGTTCTATTTGCCTTTCGATCCAACCTCTTCCATTCTTCATCGGACAATCATGTTCGTTTGGTACACAGATCTATTGCGATCCACTAAAATTTAACTACCAATAGATCCTCCATCTTTAGTTTCCATAACTCAAAACGCAAACCATTAAATTTCTTGATCTTTATCTTTCCACTGCTTTCTATCTTCTTTCACCATCAAAATTGATCCCACATATCTTCCACTAAACAGGGTCTACCATAGGTCCGAGTGAAACCCCTCAGCAACAAAGGCATCCCATTAAAGCTAAAACAACTCCAATGCCAAATGTATCTTTTAGCCCCATACATAAATTACCTACATACGTATTCTAAAACACAGAAAATAAGCAATAGCGATAGCATAACACATAAAACAAATTATTGGGAAGGGGTTCTCACGAGGGTAGTTTTGGGGCTAAAAGACCATGTTTTGGGATAATTTTGTAATAAAGTTGTAAAGTCTCGACAGTTTGTGGTCGCGGAGTGCGAAGGTGTCAAGAGTCATAAAGGGTTGTCCACCTTTATTTTGTAAAGTGTAAAGTCAACTATAAAGATCCACAAGGAGGGAAGAAAGCAAGAAAGTAGTGAAGTAGAGTAGAGAAGTCTAAGTGCTCTCGGGTCTTAGCATAGAGGCTCTAGAACTGAGTGTGCAGAGGCCTAGGGTGGAAGTCTGCAGCTGATTTCGCAGATCCCTATAGCTATGTGCGCAGGGTGGATAGAGTCTATACTAAACTGGAACATATCAATAAAGAGAAGTATTCTACAATTATTATGTATTTATTTCCTGTTAATGCATCTGATTATATTGCATTTTGGGTTTAATTTAGAATTTTTATTTGAGGCGAAAATATATGTGATTGTATTGGTTAATTGAATGCAAGTAAGAAGATCAGTTTACACAGCACCGACAGTGATTTATTAGTAAGATAAGTAAAACACCTCAGATAACTTGGGAACCTATACAATACATTGTCGTAGCTGTCGGAAATTACCTGGACCATGGGTTAGGGTTGTGCGAAGGCTAATCGTACACCTCCGCTAAGGTACTAAATGGCAGAATAAAGGGTAGATTGACAGAGCCGTAATTCTTAGAGACTTGCACGAAAGTAGGGGCAGAGGGTATAAATTGACGTCATGACCATCTCAGGGTGTGGAAACTTGGTTCCAAAATCCTCCCATACTTCTTGGAGTGAGACTTCGGTCCACGCTTCCCAGGCTGATGGCGAAAGGGCCAATACTGTAGCGATTTGTTGGGCTAACTAACGTTGAACCTGTGTCAAAGCCCACAAAGCCAACAAATGGTTCCATTGTCAAGACCATAATATGTATGAGAGATGTATGATATCATACCATTGGAATGCAACTAAGAAAGACGTTGAAGACTAGTTGGATAGGATCATCCACGAATTAGTGGTGTAGGAGAACATAAATCCATGGCTAACAAAGGAACAGTGTCTAGACAGGTACCTATATATAGAAATCCATGAGTTATTTTTATGTTGCTTTCTAGTTGAGTTATACGAGTGGGTCGTGAAGCTAGCGGATAGCCAAGGAAGGTGAAGGCTTGACAGTCCTACTGTCTAGACCACAGAGTTAGTACAGATATTGAAAGCCTCTGAAGATAAGATCATCTGTGCTACCAATCATTGGATCGATCGAATCATAGGGGCGTCTGTGATAGAATTTGCGATCGATACCTCAATCTGTTACAACAAGGCGGAACGGTGCTTTTCCAAAGGTCCACGAGGTAAGTACTTGAAGTCTTTAAATACTTGGACTAAGATGTTATTGTGTGGAAAATGGGTTATGTAGCTACCTTGATGTTTGGAGCTATACGAAGTGGAAAGACTTACACGAAAAAAGAAAGACAAGGTCTCGAATATAGTCCACTGATTTCACCTCCTTTGAGTGATGAAGAGGGATTAGTGCTGGACTCTCTAAGAAGTGTATTTCAGTTGAAAAAATGAGGGTTCCTGCGACTACCACCTCCACCCACACCACCTCCACCTTCAATACCATCTCCCCCTGTGACTTCACTGGTAGCACCACCACCTCTACCATCGTTCAACATGGTGAATTCAGTGAAGCTTCCTTTGTTTAAGGGCTTGGGAAATGAGGACCCTCACTAGTTCTGGTTCATCGTAAAAGTTGTATGGGAAGCTCAAGGTGTCATAGGAAATCACATGAAGAAGGAAATGTTGGTCAGTGCTTTACAGGATCGTGTGCTAACTTGGTACATCAAGTACTCTAATATAACCCAAACGTTGGGTTGGCAAGGATCTAGATCACGTTGAATATAGATTTTAGTATGCCTAAACCTGAGGCACAGATAATTGTGGGGTTCAAGGAAATCGCGATGAAGCCAGGTGAGACACCTTGGGAATTGGATCAGATATTGAAGTGTAAAATCCGTGAAGCTAATATGAACTTAATAGATGGACAACACCATGAGTGGTTCATGGCTTCACTCCTACCTCACCTAAGGGTTGCACTATCACAACAGAGGATTACGACTTAGGCATATGCCTTGGAGATTGCAATAAGACTACATGAAACACTGACGCAAGATATAAATCTATGGGTTTAGCAGATGCAAATACAAATTTTGAAGCAGGACATAAAAGTTCAACCAGAGGCACACAAAGGGATATGGTGCCTAAAATGTAAAGGTCAAGGGCATGACAAAGACCACAACACAGTACTTGCAAACTATATTACAGGATGAGGATCAATGCCTTTGAGGCCGGAAGCCCAAGAAGGACCAAGCGCAGGGCCTACGTTGTGGTGCGCTATATGTCAGGTTGCAGGGAAACATATGAATAACAATTGTCATTTGCTGCAGAAGTTTGTACAAACAATGCAATGACTATTCTGCAACTTATGCAGGTCGATAGGGCATGATGAGTGTAACTGCTGAAGTTGCACATTGATGATGGGCATAACACCCGCCTATAGGGCTCGGGAAGAAACACGCCCCCTGAGTATAACACTACGATGGTGCGAATAGGCTTTCAAGGGTGTGGATGATGCTAAGGTAGAGGAGAACATAGTAGTGGTTGGGGATAGCTAATCTATTAGAATTGTGGAGGACCAGGACATTATGCCCATAAATGCATTAACCCAATACATCCATTGTGCAAATATTGTACTCAGTTTGATCATGAGACGAAGGACTGTCCTACACTGGCAGTGAGAATATGCAACAAATGGGTGCCACCATCGCAGTTGACTCAGAACCTATAGATGATGAGGGTTGAGCCTCACAAAGAGGATCTGAATGTGAATATAGTGCTCCAAAGTGGAATTGCAATGGGTGATGATAAAGGGAAACAACCTAAAGACAACACATGGGTTCGAAAAGCTCTGGCAAAGGAGGTTGAATTTTATTTGTAGCGCGCATGTGAAACATTCATGGAAACAAGAAATACCTTCGTTGAGGCCTCTATCTTAGGGAGTCGGGATAAGCTTGTTGAGGAAATGGACCCTTCTATGCTTACGACCTTTCTAGAGACTTGCATGAAGTTGTTGCACGATAGCAAGGCTATGAAGGGGTTACAGGAACTTATAAATAGATGTGTTAGAAACACTCCAGGTGAGCCACGCGTGGTATGGAAGATTGGTAATCATAAAGCAAGGAAAGGGCATGAGAGGAGACTGACCACACAAATAGGAGAATATGAAATGGATCAGGTTATTTTGGATCTAGGGTCAGATGAAAACATTTTGCCGAAGCAGACTTGGGAGCGAATGGGTAGACTCACACTACAGTCGTCTTAGATTTAGTTAAGCATGGCATGTCATCAGAATATCATCCCCATGGGACGGTTGCAAGGAGTAACTGTACATATTAAATGTGTGAGCACATTGGATGATTTTGAAGCAATAGAAATTGTGGATGACAAAAACCCCTACCCTGCGCTCCTTGGCATTGATTGGGCTACAGACATGGATGGGATAATCAACCTAAATAAGAAAAAGATGACATTTGAAAATAAATCACTTCGCGCAATACAACCCATAGATCCCGCTGAAGGATCATGCTATAGGGAACTGGTACGTGATTATGAAAGAGATGACGATTTGGATTGCATATATAATATAACATCACAAGACCAATATTGGATGAATTTGACAATGGATGGATAAATTACATGGGATCGCGAGATTTCCTGCAACTCAGACTCGGATGAAGAATTAGAGCGCTGGCAGGGTCATCTACATGAAGTAACCATGCTGAGTTGTAACATGATGACTCGATCACTGCACTGTGTGTCATTAGAGGTAAGAAATCTGCCCACTTATGATGGCTTGAATGATGTGGATGTTTTTTTGGATGCATTTTAGAGAGAAGTACCAGAGAAGAAACACTTCCAGACTTTGGACTGGGCACTATGCGCTACACCCGCGAGATTGTGGGGCATGCACAAGGGTAGTTTTGATGATTGTAGCAAGTGTAGGAGGATGATGAGAACATACTTTGGGAAGCCAAACATATGAGTGAAGACAAGTATGACAGGAAGGATGATCCGTGCACACACTTGGACAAATGGGCTAAGGCCTATGAAGTGAAGCCCCAACCTGAATGGGTGCACTTGTTCTACCACACCTTCGATGTCATCCCGATAAACTGGTACTCGAAGATAAAGCTCTATCATGACATAGGTGAATGGGATATTCTGCGTGAAGGGTTCATAATGATGTTCAACTTCGAGGATGGGTTTGATTGTATTGACGAAATACTACAAGAAGTTAAAGCATCAATATTTAGGATACCATAAGATCCTTTGGATTTGGTTTAACTTGATTGGACTACTCAGCTAAGCCATGTGCTGGAATGCTATAATGTGATTGTTGAAGAAGAATACGAGGATAGATGAAAGATTAATATCCCTAAAACTGAGGGTCACTGCGAGGTTGAGGGACCAGAGATCGAGAATCCTAATATAACCGCGCCACTAAAAATGAAAGAGGTAAATATTGGTACAGAGGTAGAACCCAAATTCATGGAGGTTGGATATCACTGGGATGATGCAACAATAGATAGGTTGCCAAATTTCTCCATGAATACTAGATTTTCTTCCCTACCAAGTTTATGGTGTTAAAGGGGGTAATAGGAGACCTAGGTATTATGAAGATCACATTAAAACCCGACGTGAAGCCGGTGAAGCAAAGACCTTATGTCTCAGTCCAAAGTATAAGGGGAAGGATTGCTTAGAGTTAGATAAGATGCTTGCGGTAGGCATCATTGAGCCCATAGAACAATCTAATTGGGTAAGCCCAATGGTGGTACATGAAAAGAAGCAAAAGGATGAAATAAGGATATGCGTAGATCTCAAGAAGTTGAATGATGCTTGCGTGCATGATCCTTTACCAACTCTGCTCACTGATGAGGTATTGGATAATGTACTCCTTCACTAATGGGTTTTTTGGGTATCATCAGATCAAAATTATGCCTGAAGATAGAAGAAAGATGACCTTCATGACTGAATGTGAATGTTTTCAGTACACTGTAATGCCCTTTAGATTAAAGAATGTGCCTACGATTTTTTCGCACGTAGCCATTGTTGTATTCAAAGACTTCATTCATAAGTTTCTGGAGGCATACTTTGATGACTGGAGTGTGTTTGGGTTGGTAAAACACCATGTGGCAAGTTTGTGCTTAATGCTAGATACTTGTTGAATGTACCAGATTGCACTCAATCTACAGAAATGTTTGTTTTGTGTTCGTTTTGGGACTCTGCTAGGTCATGTGGTTTGTAGATAGCGATTGATGGTATATACAACGAAGGTCACAATAATACTTAACTTGGAGGCACTGAGGAGTGTGAAATAGTTGCACGCAACCTTGGGTCATACTAGGTACTACAAGATGTTTATCAAGGGCTATGCCCAGATCACCGTGCCTATGGAGAAGTTGTTGAAAAAGGATGTCATGTTCTATTGGAATGAGGACTATTAGAAAAGCTTGGATGTATTGAAAGGAAAATTGGTCACCCCACCAATTTTAGTCTTCCTAGATTGGAAGAAGGAGTCTTCCTAGATTTTAGTCTTCCTAGACACTATTTGTTGGGTGGACATTATAAGATGTATACATATTATTCTTTATTGAAATATCTAGTCAATAAGCCTATGTTGAGGGGGGGGGAGAATCTGTAGGTGGTTGTTATTGTTTTAGGAGTATGATTTTGAATTTATTATGAATCCTGGACGATGGAATGCGGGATGAGACCATATGGCACACATCGAAATGGGGGAAGAGCCCACTAATTTGGAGGAGGGATTGCCTGACATGTAGCTATTTGTAGTGTGCATCGTAGATGGTCACTTCAAAGACGTCATACACTTCCCAATGACAGGAACTGCCCCAAAAGGCTACATCACCCAGTAGAAAAAGGAGTTAGTGGTATGCATAGTAGACTTCTTTGTCATTGCCGAACATCTATAAAAAATGGGGTATGATGAAGTATTACTAAAATATGTACCAGAGCTTGAAAGGAGCAGTATCCTTGCATACACTCATGGGGGCGCTGTGGGAGGGAATTATGCAGGAAGGGTGTCTGCACATAAGATTATAAGTGCAGGGTTGAGGTGGCCAACCCTCCATCAGTATTCAAAAGCTTACTACAAGGCATGTGATATGTGTCAAGAGACTTGTAGGCCATTGTAGAGAGATGAGCTACCTCTGAACCCATAAACAACATTACAACCTTTCAAGAAATGGGCGATATATTTTTTGGGACCCATTTAGTTCCAAGGGAAGAAGACAGGAGCACGATACATTATCACCATCATCGAGTATGTGACTCGATGGGTGGAGGCATAACCTATGAAGGACTGCACAGGAGAGACCGCTGCAAATTTTCTATTTGAGTATGTATTGACACAATTTGGGTGTTTAAATATTTTGATGAGTGATCCTGGTATGCATTTTCTGAATGAAATGATCAGCGTGCCGATGGAAGGATTTCAGGTATATCATCAGAAACGAATGCCTTGTCACCGACAGGCTAACGGGATGGTGGAAGCATTCAATAAGGTAGTGGAGAATGCACTAACCAAGGTTTGCAACACCCAGTGAAGTGATTGGGACCTATGCATACCTGCCATACTATGGGCCTATCGAATGACATGAAAAAAGTTGAGTGGACAAACACCCTTTAGGCTTGTACATGGTGTTGAAGCAGCGATGCCCATGGAATAAATTGTTCCTAGTCTACACATAGTGGCACTCACGAGTATGACGGATTCTAGAGCACTAAAAGAGAGCCTTGCACAACTTGCTGAGCTTGAGGAATAAATATTTCTAGCTGGATTTTACCAACAAGTTCAAAAGCAGTGCGAAAAATCATGGCATGATAGGCACATTAAGTTGTGACCTTTAAGGTAAATGATCTGGTTTTCTTATATGACAACAATTTTGATAAATTTTGTAAGGAAATTTAGAATGCACTGGCTAGGGTCCTATGTCATTAAGGAGATTTCCGATGATGGAGCAGTTCAGTTGGTAAAATTGAATAGAGATCCCTTCCCAATAAAGGTGAATCGTAGCCGATTGAAGCCATACACCGGTGATCTCGCTAGGTGACTATATGACGGTAGCATAGTCTTAGAACTCCAAGCAACTAAAGGGAGGTGGGGGACTATAAACTACATTGTTCGGGTGGGGAAACTATGTGATTGGAGGACTGTGTGGAAAAAGAAAATGTCAGAGGGTTCGCAATAGCGCAAAGAGAGTTATGCTACCTAGGGAAAAATCACGGAGGTTAGATGGAAAGTGATTGTGAAAGTCACTATTCATAATTTGATAATAAGAATGCAGAGGCTTGCTATAGGGGTGCATGATGCTCTCACAAAGTTGGCTAAGGTTAAGATGGAGCTGAACCTACATATTGAAAATTTATAGTTGAAAGCCCAGCCTTCAACTCCGCCAGAAGTAAAGGAGCAGCATGTAACCGCTGTCATAGAGGTGATAGTGACAGTAGACAATGCAGTAGTAGATTGCATATGGCTTTTTGAATAGTCATTTGAGGTCCTGACAAGTCTATGAGAGCATCCTAATGTATAGTGGCTAGAGACACAGGCGCGAGAACTACATCAACGCTATGACGAAGTAAAAGGTACAACACCCACAGACGGGTGAAGCTGAATGAGGCCAAAACATTAAAGGAACAGGTTGATGCAGTGCAACACAAAGAGGCAGTGCTGAAGGCAAGGTTCAAGCTATGGTTGGATGAAGCTTATTTTGTCACCACCTCCATTGAAGGAAAGCTTGTTAATCTGCAGGTGACTTGGTAGACACTTCAGGCTAATAGTTGAGCACCAACGACAGAGCAATTGGTGGAAGAAGTGAATCAGGTAGCCGCACAGTCCATCGCTAAGGTTGTTGTCATACAGGTCGAGCTAGGAGGTCTTTGTGCCAAGACCTCCACACCCATAGAGTGATTGGAGGGTGAGTCACCATGCTTGTGTTGGGGGCCTGATGGGAATGGGTTCCCCCAAAGGCAGTTTTGGGGCTAAAAGCCCATGTTTTGGGACAATTTTGTAATAAAGTTGTAAAGTCTCCACATTTTGTGGTTGCGGAGCATGAGTCTGTCAAGGGTCATAAAGGGTTGTCTTCCCTTATTTTTGTCAAAGTGTAAAGTCAGCTGTAAAGATTCACCCATGGTCCGCAGACCATGGGATTGTATAAAAAGGAGCTAAGTAAGTAAGCTCTAAGGATGGAAGAAAGGAAGAAAGTAGCGAAATAGAGTAGAGAAGCCTAAGTGTTATCAGGTCTTAGCATAGGTAGAGGCTCTACAACTGAGTGCACATAGGCCAAGGGTGGAAGGGCATAACTAAGTGTGTGGACACCTGCAGCTATGTGTACAGGGTGGATAGAGTCTGTAATAAACTAGAAGATATCAATAAAGAGAAGTATTCTGCAATTACTATGTATTTAGTTCTCGTTAATGCATCTGATTATATTGTGTTTTGGGTTTAATTTACAATGTTTATTTGATGCAAGAATATATGTGATTGTATCAGTTAACTGAACGTAGGTAAGGAAATCAATTTACGTGGTGCCAACTTTGATTGAATAGTAAGATAAATAAAACACTTGGGATAACTTGGGAACCTATATAATACATTGTCATAGATGTGTGAAAGTACCTAGACCATGGGTTTGCGTTGCGTGAAGTTTAATCGTACACCTTCACGGAGGTACTAAAGGGCAGAATAAAGCATATACTAGCATAGCCATAAGGCTTAGTGACCTGCTTGAAAGTAGGGGAAGAGGGTATAAACAAACATCATGACCATCTCAGGGTGCGGAAAATCAGTTCCAGCATCCCCCCATACTACTTGAGGTGAGACTTCGATCTGTGCTCTACGGGTTGATGCTGAAACGACCAGTAGTGTAGGGATTTGTTTGGATAACTAAAACTGAACTTGGGTCAGGGCCCACAAAGCCAACACAAATATATATAGAGACTTTCCCCTAGATCCAAAAACTAGGACTACAAGATTTATTTTTCATTATGTTCCTTTCAATGTTAGAATACACACATATATATATATACATGCCGAAGCATCCAATAACATTGATTGAAAACCATCACACCAAACATCATGTGTGAAAATCATGCACAAAACCATAGGTAGGTCTGCCCATATAATATATGGTCTAAAAAAAAATTCCCCGAGGCACTGCCCTGGACCCTGTAAAGGGGGGGTAACCACCTCCCTGAAACCCCTCGCTGCGTAGTCGGTGCAATGAAGGAGGGGGCTCCATCCCCCGTCTAACCCCCTAGTCAAGGAAAGAATATAACAAAACCCAGCAAAGATATTATAGGAGATAGATCCTTCTCATTAAAGTCCTCACTAATTCGAATATTCGTCAATCAAATCACAGTAGCTCAAAGTTGTAAGCAATCGAGTCATGGAGATCATGGGTAGCTGAGCCAGTGATAGTTAAGAGCCAGTTCATCTTATTTTTGGGACACAAGCTTCCATATATTTAAGGAAGTTGTTGGATACTTCAATTCTATAAATAAGTAGGCCTAGAGCCTCATTAGGATTTGAATTTTTTATGTAAGAGCACTAAGCATTTTCAAGTCCAAGCTTTGTGGCAAAACACTGTTATGTAAATTTTCTCATATGATAATGGGAATGAAAATTTCGTTAATCTAGCACTGGGTTGACTCAGAGGGCTGAAGTTCTTAGGTTAGGGCCTAACCCGAGCAGCAAAGGCTCCTCTTCCTGTAATTATATGTTTAGGTTATTTCATATATTAAGTGTTGGATTGGTTTTGGCATTGTTTCATTGTAAGTAGTGGTATATTTGATTAGTTTTCTCCTATTTGTGCATAGATTCATAAGTATTTTAGAGATGTAAAGGAATACCAAAAAGGCTTATATCAGGTGGATTTGGCCTCACTCCTCCCTTCAGGGACCATGGTTTGAGGAAAAAATCCTATTCAGCCCCAAAAAGACAGAATTATGATTTCTTATGGAATTTAGGGTTTCATGCTACTTAGGCCAACATATTTTCAATTTTCAAAGACAGGTTTCAATTGCCATTTATGATATATTCAACTTTCTGTTGGATTTCATGGTGTTTCAGAATATTTTTCAACTATTTCCATGCATGAACTAGGAAACTAAATAATGAAATTATATTTTCTTTGTTGATTGGAAGTCTTCCTTATTTGATATGATTCATGGATAAATGTTAGTAATGTATGTATTGTAGGAGTCTCAATAATGGAAGAAGATCTCATGCTAGAAACCCTAGCCTAATCTCATCCATCCATGATCACCAAAAGCCACCAAGTCCCTCATCCAATTCATCATTCCATAAGAACCACTTTCTAGGTTTGTTGACCAAATCTAGCCATCTTAAAAGTCTATTTTGAGCTCTGAAGAAGTCCTAGCCACTCCCTTGCCCTATTTCTTCCATCATTCACCTTCCCTATGCTTTATACCACCTTCCCAATCACTCCTATTGCTCTCGGCCGAATCCTATAGGAATACAGGGGATCCTATAGGAGCATTAGGACATCCTGTAGGAAGCATTAGGACATCCTATAGGATGATCCGTAGTGGCTTGTTTTAAGACTGATTTGTGAAAAAACAATCGAGGAAGATAGGAGAAGACCCATACTTGGTTCCCAAACCATTTGACCTTCCATCACCATCTCTATTTTACCTACCACATCACCAAGAATATTTAGCATTCACATTTTCACAAAAAAAACAACAAAAAGGAATAAAGAGTTATTGAGTTATTGTGTTCATTCATATGCACATTAGTAGAATGTTTGGTTAATTCAGATTGCATGAATAGGAAAATTAGGATTACATAAATGTTAATTTAGAATTCTCCTGAAGCAAGATCTATTTTAGAAATTAGTTAGATGACTGGTGTGTTTAAAGTATTGATTTCAGTCTTTCCTTAATGCAGTAGAAAATATTTCAATTCCCCCAATTAGTACCAAATTCCCCTTCCTTCATTGGTAATCAAAATTATTCTGAATCAATAGAAGGCTGGTTTGAGAAACCATAGTGGTATATTGCGAGGTCAGCAGTGACAAAGAGTGGACCCATCACATCTACCTGTGTATACAACACTGTCACCTCCAAGTTTGTACAAACCCCAGGTTGATAAATTAAAATTGGTAGTCCCACAAGTTGCAACATTCTTGCTGCAATACTTATCCATCATCGCATCCCTTTGTCACTTGAGGGATTTCTCAATCAATATTTTGAAAGGATCTCCTCCCCCCTCATCTTTATTTTATTTCACCATAGGAGGTCATTGGGTTTTGCGAGGTTGATCTTGCAATCGTTCAACCACATCGAGCCCTAACTCCTTATACGCTAACCTCGTTGGGGACATGCAATGAAAAACAGAGAAAGAGAAGATTGCTCTAATACCATTGATCCAGATTTAAAAAGGAATGCAACAACTTAATATATAATCATAAACACATAGATGTAGTGGAAAAACACTTCATGTCATTAATAGAAAAATATTGGACTATGCTTACAAATAGAATGGAAATAAGATAGCTTGGCCGATGGTAGTTATCTCTCCCAAGACATGTGGTGAATACATGTCTCTGAACTAAGTTACAATGAGGATCACGTGCCTTTTTATTGTTGAAAAATAAGATAAAACCCTAAACAACCAAAACCCTAACCTGAGGAGATGTAACACCAAGGGTTTATAGGCCCCATTGGGGCTAGTTAGGAAGCCAACTTCTAGGGGTCGTAACTTGGTGATATTATCTTTGTTTGACCCATACGATACCTCATTACAAATATCTCCTCGAAAACTACATCTACTGACGTGTTTTTTTTTTAAATGTTCAAGAAATATTTCCCAAAAAAACATCATTTAGGGCCTCAAAATGGCTCCAGAAGTTCAGGACCTGAAAAATTGCCAAAAATAGTAAATTGTGCTACAATTAAGGAAACAAATGAAATTGACTGGGGGCTCTAGGTCGAATAGGTGGGTGGCAATGAATATCCACCTAGATCACATGTGTATGGATGTAAATACCATAATCAGTTTTCTTATAAAGCTCCACTATGCAGTATGGGTGTCATGTCATTATGGTTATGTTATTATGTTATTATGCTATCATATGTGTTGGGAATGGGATCCCTTGTAGTAGGTTTTGGGGCTTAAAGCATGAGTTTTGGTCAATTGTATTGTAAGATTCTGCAAAGTACGGGTGCGGAGTGCGAAAGTCTAGGATGAGTCATACAGTTATCCGCCCTAATAATTGTAAAATAATGTAAAGTTGTGTCGGCCTATCCATGGTCAGCAAACCATGGGATTGTATAAATAGAGAAAGGATCTAAGGTTAAAGATAGTTTTTGGGAAAGCAAGTAATAAATAGATGCGAAGGCATGGTTAGAATATAGGAAGAAAGTTGAAGTGTACTAGGTTGTAATAGTAGGAAGAGGCTCTACAGCTGAGTACACAAACACCTAGTAGAGTTTGCTGCTGAGTGCATAGGGTGGAGTCGGCTCTGTAAGTGGGATTGTACTTGAAAAGGAATACTAATAAAGATAAGTTTGATTTGGAATATTGTCCAGCTTTGTTTCTATTTATCTTTATGAATTTATACTATTTATGATTACGCACACTTACCTAAATGTTGAATAAAGTAATAAGAATATTGGGCCATCACAAGTTAAGTTAAACACTAATATAATAGTGCAGTAAGAATAGAGATTAGGATAGTACTTTCTTAATTCCCTTATAGAGGTGTGCAGAGCTAGTGGTACAGGTCAAGAAGGATAGATAGCTGCACGGAGTAGCGCAAGCATGCAGGTTCGACTGTGAGCCTCCAGAAACTTCATCAAGACATCCCTAGGGTGTGAAAACATGGTTCCAGTACCCTCCCACACTACTTCAGGTGAGACCTTAGCCTACGCTTCGCGGACTATTACTGAAAGGGCCAGTAGTACCAGTATTTGCTTAGCTAAATCATTTTCGAACCTGGATTAGGCCCCACTAAGCAAACAAATGGTTTCGTTGTCGGGACAAGGATATGCATAAGGGATGTCTGATGTCATGCCACTGGAACCCAACAAGGAAGGAAATTGAGGAGTGGTTGGACAAGAAGATTCACGAGTTTGTGACCCAGGAAGACAGAAATCTGCAAGTATCTAAGAAAAAGTGGTTGGATCACTACGTGTATACGGAAATTCACGAGACTTTCTTTGCATCCTTTCCTTCTGAACTGTATGAGTGGATTGCAAGGTTAGCTAACAGCTAGGGAAGGTGTAGGCTCGATCAACCAATAGTGTGGACTCCAAAATTAGTTCGTATATTGGAAGCCTCAGAAGATAAGATAGCGTGAGTTGTTGACCCCTAGCTCGACCGAATAATAGGAGGATTTATCAATGAGTTTGCTGTGGACATGACAATTAGTTACAGTGAGGTAGACCAATGTTTTCTCAAGGGACTATGAGGTAAGTATATTAAATCTTTGAATACCTGGATTAAGATGTTGTTACGTGAAAAGCGCGTAATGTGAATAAATTAATTTTTGTGACTACACGGAGTGGAAGAATCTACAGAAGCAGAAGTAGTGAAGAATTAGAAAATAGACCCTTAATTTCACCCTCAGGGGAGAGAAAGGATGAGCTCACGAATGTTTCGCCGAGAAGCACACTCAGTTTGATAAAGCAGCGGATTCCGCGGTTACCACACACACTGCCACCCACTTCACCTCCTTCACCTCCATCTCCACCCACTCCAACTCCACCACCTCCAAGGTTCAATATGGCGAGTGTGATAAAACTACCAGTATTCAGGGGAGTAGGGAATGACGATCCGAAGCAATTCTGGTTCATGGTAAGAGTAGTGTGGGAATCACAAGGTGTCATAGATGACAAAATGAAGAGAGCTAGATTGGTGAGCGTGCTATAAGATCGCGCATTAACGTGCCACATCAAGCACTCTAATGACCACCAAAATGCAAGGATAGTAGAGATCCAAAATATGTTGAACAAAGAATTTAGCAACCCAAAATTAGAGACACAGTCAATCATCGGGTTTAAAAATATTGCGATGCTTCTAGGTAAGACCCCCTGGGATCTGGACCAAAGGCTAAAGAGTACAATCCATAAGGCGAATATGACACTAACATTGTCACAGCAGAAACTTTCTACCTAGGCCGAAGCGTTGGAGATGGCGATGAGATTACATCAAACCCCAATACAGGACCTTGGGTTGGGAGTTCAGCAAATCCATGCGCAACTACCAAATCTATGTTTGGAAATGCAAAGCTTGAAGTAGGATAGGGCACCGTGGCTAGAGGCACACGATGAAGTATGGTGCATAAAATGCAAATACTAAGGCCATGACAAGGATCATTTTCCAGTGTTCACGAACTACTTGGAACGAGGAGCACCAATGCCGTTGAGACCAGAGGTACAGGTAGGGCCAAGCGCAACACCTACGTTATGGTCAATGATCTGTCAAATAGGAGGGAAACACATGACAAAAAATTGTCATTTTCTACAGAAATATACACATAGACCCCAACAATTGTTTTGTAATTTCTGCATGTCAATAGGCCACAATGAGTGCGCTCGTCGCAGTTACAAGCTAATGATGGATCGGACCCTATCCTATAGAATGTAGATTGGAATGCGAGCCCTCGATCTAGATGCAGGGAGGGTGCACAGTGGGTTTTAGGGGTGAGGTCAAGGATGAAGAGGAATGGGACCAGGAAGGGGCTGCGAACAGTTAATTTTTTACAATTTTGGAGCACCAGGGCACTGTGCCCACAACCTAATGAGGACATCATGTACATATTGTGCTCAGTTTGATCATGAAATAATAGACCGTCCTACATTGATTATAAATATGCGTGAAAAAGGGCTATTCCAACCTCCCCTAACTTAGAATATACAAATGATGAGGTCTCAACCATGCGGAGAGGACTCGAATGTAAACATGATGCTCAGAAGTGGTGCAACCACGGAAGACGATAAGGGAAAGCATCCATAGAAAAGTACATGGGTTTACAAGGCTCCTACAGAGGAACCCGAGTTTGACTTAGAACACACAGAGGAGACATTCATGGAAGCTAAGAAGAGGTTCGCGGAGGCCTCCACTTCAGGTAGTAGGGATCAACTAGAGTGAGGAATGGATCCTTCAATGATTACTACCTTTCTGGAGACCTGCATGAAACTGTTGAGCGATAAAAAGGTGATTAAAGGACGATAGGAACTGATCACCAGGTGCGTGGGGTTAGGGGAACTGCACGTCATTCGGAAATTGGGGAAGCATGCATTGCGTAGTGGAAGAGAAATGAGGTTGACTGCACAAATTGGGGAATATGAAATGGATTAGGTAATCCTAGACCTAGGTTTCGATGTGAGTGTATTAACGAAGAAAACATGGGAACGTATGGCCAGGCCTGTGTTACAGTGGTCCCCTATTCAACTATGAATGGTGAACCAACAGAGGAATTTTCCCATGGGAAGGTTGCAAGGGTAACAGTTGATATTGAAGGTGCGAGCAGAAAAATGTATTTCGAGGTAATAGAGATTGTCAATGATAGAAAACCCTATCTTACATTGTTAGGAATAGACTGAGCCACCAATATGAGAGGAGTCATCAACGTGAATAAGTGTAAGATCATCTTCGATAAAAAGTAATTACACGTAGTGGTCCCACTGGACCTAGCTGAAGGGGTGTGCTACACTGAACTAGTGTGTGACGATGACAACGATGATGATCTCGATTGTATTTATAGAATAACTATGTGAGACTAGGATTTGGTGAATCCGATTGTAGATGGAAGGATCTCATGGGAGTGCAAAAGCTCTTGTACTTCGGATCCAGATGAAGAAGTAGAGCATTGGAATAATTGGTTGCAGGAAGTGACAATGCTAAATTTCAACATGATGATTAGATCACTACGTTGCATGACAACAGAGCACAAGATTTTCTAACATATGATGGATTGACAGTGGTGGATGAATTCTTGAGAAAATTTGAAAGTACAGTATGGGAACAACAACAGTTTGATGCATTGAAATGGGCACTGTGCGTAACACCTACACGATGGTGGGGTACACATCAAGGAAATTTCGAGGACTGGTACGGATGTAGGAGGATGATGCACCTATGGTTTGGGAAGCTGCAACTACGGTTAGAATAAAAATACGATGGATGAGATGACCCGCATATGCACCTCACAAAATGGACCAAGGTCTATGGGGAAGAACCACAGCCCGAATGGGTACACTTATTCTACCATAACTTGGTTATCATACCCATGAACTGGTTTACTAAGGAAGAATTATGACATGGTACGGGTGAATGGGATGTCGTGTGTGAGGGATTTTTGTTAACATTCACATTTGAAGACTATTGGTCAGATACTATTGGTGATGTGCTCCAAGCAATAAAAGCCGCCATCTTAAAAATATCACAAGATTCATTGGAAATGTTGCAACGAGTATGGGAAACCCAGTTAAGCAATGCTCTAGAATGTTATAACATGTAGGTGGAGGAGGATGATGACAACCCCCGAAATACTAATATTCCAGAAACTGAAAGCTATCATGAGGTTTGAGGACCATCAATTGAGGACCCCGACATCACTGTGCCACTAAAAACAAAGCAGGTAAACATTGACATAGAAGCAGAGCCGAAGTGTGCGACTCTTGTGGACTATTGGGATGATACTATGGTAGACAAGGTCGCTGAGTTACTTCGCGAATACGAAGACTTGTTCCCGACAAAAATCATGGACTTAAAAGGGATCATTGGTGACATAGGGATGATGAAGATCACTATGAAACTAGACACGAATCTAGTTAAGCAACAACCTTACCACTTGAACCCAAAGTATAAAGAAAAAGTCCGCGATGAACTAGATAAAATGATCGCAGCCAAAATTATCGAATCAGTGGAAGTGTCAGATTGGGTGAGTCCTATGGTAGTATAGGAGAGAAAACAAAAAGGTGAAATAATAATATGCATGGACCTCAGGAAGCTCAATGAAGCCCATGTTCACGGTCCATTCCTGACACCATTCATAGATGAAGTGTTGGAGAATGTTGGCGGTCAGGAAGCTTACTCACTTACAGATGGCTTCTCAGGGTACCATCAGATTAAGATTGCACTGGAAGATAGAAGAAAAAAAACCTTCACAATAGAATGGGGATGCTTTCAATACACCGTTATGCCTATGGAATGAAGAACGCGCCAGTGACATTCTTGCACATAGTGGTGGCAACATTCAAATAATACATCCACAAGTTCTTAGAAGTCTATCTGGACGATTGGACTATCTTTGGATTAATTAAGCACCATGTCGTGAGCTTACGATTGATGTTGGATACTTGTCGTTGACACCAGATTGCATTGAACGTTAAAAAGTGCACCTTTCTCATTCCCTTTATTAACCTGCTAGGCCATGTGGTCTAGAAACAATGCCGATGGTGGACCCTACGAATATTGCTGTTACTCTAAATTTGGAAGCATCGTGCAGTGTCAAACAGTTACACGTTACTTTGGGGCACACTGGCTACTATAGTAAGTTTATTAAGAGTTATGCCCAAACAACCACACCGATGGAAAATCTATTGAAAATATATGTGACATATTGTTGGAATGATGATTGCATGAAGAGTTTGGATGTCCTAAAGGGGAAATTCGCCTCCGTGCCAATTTTGGCCTTCTCAAAATGGGACGTGGAATTTCATGTACATGTTGATGCGTCATGTATCGTGTTGGGATCGGTACTCACACATGAGGGCGTGGAGGGTGTGGATCACCTGATTATGTTTGCAAGTCGAAGATTTTCCAAAGCAGAAAAGAACTACTCTACCATCGAATGCGAGGGGTTGGAAATGGTGTAGGTGCTCTAGAAATACCAACATTATTTACTTGGAGAACATTTTAAGATGTATACCGACCATCCCATGTTGAAATAATTGGTGAAAAAGACTGTGTTGGGGGGCCACATATGCAGATGGCTCTTACTATTCCAAGAATATGATTTTCAGGTCATAGTCAAGCCGGGTCACTTAAACACAAGACCAGACCCCTTGTCGCGAATTGAGATAGGCAAGGGACCAACAAATTTTGAGAAGGGACTATCGGATGCACAACCCTTTCCAGTACGTGTCATGGATGAACACTTCGAATATATAATCCATTTTCTAAATGCGGGGATTGTGCTGAAGGAGTACTCAATCCAATAGAGGAAGGAATTGGTAGTGTGCATGGTGGACTTTTTGTCATCGCTGGGCACCTCTACAAGATGGACAACGATGACATATTCACATATACATACCTGAGTTTGAGTGAGGTTAGATCCTCGCAGAAGAACATGGGGGTGCTACAGGAGGACACTATGCAGGATGCATGACCACATAAAAGATTCTTCTGGCAGGGTTATGGTGGCCAACCATGCACCAGGATTCGAAAGTGCATTATAAGGCCTACGACATATGTCAAAGGACGGGAAAACCATCAAGAAGAGATGAGATGCCGTTAAATTCCCAAATGACACTGTAGCCATTTGAGAAATGGGCAATTGACTTTATAGGCCCAATCAAACCTCAGGGAAAGATGGGTGTGTGAGACATCATCACCGCAATGGACTACCTGACAGGATGGGTGGAAGCACAACTAGTCAAGGAGTGCACAGTCGCCACGAGTGCAAAGTTTTTGTTTGAAAACGTGTTGAGATGATTTGGCTGCCCGAAAATCTTAATGAGCGATCCCGGAACACATTTCTTGAATGAAACCATCAGCACACTCAAATAAGAGTTCTAGGTTTATCACCATAAAGTACACCATACCACCCACAGGCTAATGGAACAGTAGAAGCATTCAATAAAATACATCTCAATTTACTAGTTACTACCAAATAAATACTATATGATTATCTGTATATCAGCCATTATTAATTTGACATTGACCAATGTAATTTATAATTATTTATGGAATTTTTCCTAGAGCATAATTTCTACCTTGAGTTTGGGGTAACTAAGCTAACGTGGAAAATAAAATTATAATATAGAAAAATGAATTACATAAATTTTATGACTTTTAAATTCTGATTAATCCAAGATTTAAAATATTACAATACAATATCTCCACCATACTGCCATATATATTACTTTCCACCTTTTAATTGGGATGACATATAAATGCTAAAGTTCGATGTTAAATGTTAAACATTACGCTTATACTTCTACCTCTTTATCAATTTTTTATTAGGGTTGACATTGGCACTCGATTAAATTTGTTAAATGTTAAATGTTAAATGTTTATGCTTTACATCTACCCCATATTGAACTATAGATCACGTTCCAGTGAAATTAATTAGGAAATATGCGTTGAAAAAAAGTCATCTAAGATATTAATTAATCTAAGTATCTTAAAAAAACTAAAATTAAAAGAAAGAAGAAGAAAATAAGAGAGAAAATAATTGAAGTTAACAACCTTTAAACATAACATCCATCATTTAATTCCACATTTATAACGCTTATTCATTCAATATTGGCAAATTTAATATATAGTATTTATTATAATAATTTGTAACATAATTTATATTTAAATATTTATTAATAAAACATATATATAATTATCATATTAAAAAATATTAAAGTAATTTAAAAATGATTTAAATAATCACATTTAGAGATAATATAAATGATACATATCATTAAAAAAACCTTGATATTGGTAAACCAATAGTTTTCAATTACTTTTCAAACCTCAAAAGTGACTAACCTTTAATATCAATAATTTAACTGTCAATATTAGTATTCCAAATACATGTTCTCAATGCTCTCTCAAATGTAATTTAAAATAATTTTTTTGAATAAATAAATGGATTATTTTGAATGTGTAAATTTTACACATCAAACTAGAGATTCCAAGAAATTGTTGGACAATCTTAATTGGAAAAAATGTTTGAAAAGAATTTAAAACATAAAATAATTAAATTATAGCTATGTAATGATCCTCTAACAACCCTAGTTAAAAATTCATGTAAAAATATATAAGACCATCATCATGGGACATATATACCAACCTGAATGGTGGGAAAGACATCCTTGTGGTTGTTCATTTCTATTATTGTGGCTACGGAAATTGGCAAAGGAAATGGAAAAGGCTTTGTTAAGGAAAAATGGCATTTTGGAACAATTTTTTAATCAAAAGAATGAAAATTAATAGAAAAGGGAGTCACAAGTTGCAGGTGAGGAGGACATTGAAGGAAAATAATGGAAAATGAAGAAAATGGAGACCTCATAGATAAAAATTCTTATGTCGATCAGTGGGCAAGCTTGGTCAGTGTAAGTTTTTGACATGTTTTGCTGGAGACCTCTTATATTCTCTCTCTCTTTCATACTCTTGGACATTTAGATTTTTCTTGGAGAACTCTTGGAGGAGTGTGGCATACTTGGATTCTTGGAGAAAGAAGTCAAGGGAAGAGGAGGAAAGCATAAGGAGGTATTGAGATGAATAATTACAACGAGTTTTTCTTATAGATACTGATGTGGTACCGAGTTGGATGTATGTTCCCTCACTAGTTTTGGCATGCATGGAATATGAATGTGGTGTATTGCTCATAATCTCTCACTAGCATGGATGATTGTCTAGATTGACAATGGATTTACATGGACTTTCCATCTCGTGGATAGACACGACGTTGTAGTTTTTTTTTATGGTTCTCATGTTTCCTTTAGCTTGGGTTGAGTTACTAGTACCTAGAAGCCCTAGTTGGATAAACCCTCTTGAAACCCTATAACAACTTGGGTTGAGTTACTAGTCCTCGAACCCTTGGTTGGAAAGATGCTCTAGAAGCACTTGGTCAATTGAGTTATTAGTCTTGGAAGCCCAGAGTAAGTTGTGGGTTGAGTTACTAGTCCTGAAAGCCATTGTTGGAACAAACACTCTCGAACCCTGGAAGGCTTGGGTAGAGACCAATCTGGTGATGGTTTGTGATTTCCAACCATGAGGTGGAATCACTGTTTGAATGGTTGAGGTGATTTGGCCTCAAGAAGGCTCGGATGGTTTTGGTTGATGTGTTCTATGAATTCCCACATTGATGTTGGAATATAGCATGGGGGTGACTCAATTAAGAGATACTTGGTTAAGCTATTTCTACTGTTGGGTGGTACATATAAGTCCCATACCTGGTTGCATTTGTCATATTTTAATAAGAGCTCTTTCCTCTTGTAAATTATGGGTAAGTGTACTTTTTATTATGTGATGTTGATGGTTGTAATATCATTTTTACGTTATTGGGTATATGCTGGCTATAAGCATGTTTTATGAAAGTGATGATGTATGGCTCTCATCATATTTTTATTTGTAAATGAATGAAAAATGTAACTAGGGCCTAATAGATTAAGTCGAAGCTAATGATGTAAGGGAATGATACTTCATAGTGATTCTCATATAAGTATGAGATCCTTATGCTTAGATCTATTGTTTGCACCTATAGATTGCATATTTGTGATTTTTTTGATGAAATTCCTATCATGGCTACTAGGGGTCAAATCAAGGGATTTTTTAAATAATTGAATTGGTATCATTATTCCATTGTTATATTTATATTCTAAAGGTATCACAGAATTTTGGGCAGTGACATGGGCCCTTGGCCTAAAACATGGCTCAAATCGTGGGGACATGATCACATCACTGAGCAGAAAAGTCCCTGGACACTAGCATACCATGAAGTGGGAGTGTCCAAAGTCTTCTAGATGTATGCATTAGCATATCACGGGAGCATCTTGGGGTTAATTTGTCTAAAAACCCACTGGGACCCATGGGTTAGTTACGTGAGAGGTTGGGATGGTTCTTGAGAGTCATGTTGCTGACGTGGAAGGTTTGTATGGTGTGTTTTCATTAGTTCCACTTACTTAATGTGAATTAGGAGGTTGAGTCATATCATAGTAACTTCTCATCACATGTTTACCACAGTTGGGTGGTTACTTGGGCATATGTGGGAGGAGGGTGTTATAAAGTGGTATGAGAGCATGGTTCACCCCTTGGATTCGATGGGCGATGTGTTGGTCATGCATTGATGGCAATTGCATATATGTTTCTTATTATTGTAGTCCATGTGTTTATTGCATTTGTATGGTGTTGATCATGCTTGTAATGACTTCGACATGTGAAGGTTGATGGTGTTGTTGTGGGATGTGTCATCATGAATGTATAGTTGTATATGCATTTGTTATGCGTGTTCGTGTCTATATGTTGTTATGCATTCATTTTCATGGTTATGGTTATGCATGTAGGGTAGGTTGGACATGAATTGTGAGGTTTTTGTATGTGATTAGGTCATCTTGATGATATGGGTATGCTACGATGATAATTTGTTGGGTGAGATAGAGCAGGAGATGTAGATCATCAAAGTGAAGTTGCAGCATTAGACCTCGAGGCAAGAGCATGTCATGCTACAAGTTGCATGTTGGGCATGAAGGTATGTAAGTTATGGATTGTTATATGCATTATGGTTATGTTTCCATTCATTCTATTGATGATATGGTTACATACATGATAAATGCTATTTTATTAGTGTAGTCATATGCACATGTGTTAGATAGTCATGAATGATAGTAACATGTGGTTGTATGCATTGCTATTTTTGTTTTATGTTAGATAACCTGGTAATTATATTATATGTTGTTGATGAGATTCATATATAACTTGTTGGTGTTAGATGCTAGTAACTGATGATTATGGCTATTACATTAATATCTTGATGTTATATGTATCATAATAATTTGGGTTAGTCTATGCAAATGGTTAAGGCTATGAAATTTAGGTATAAGTTAATATGTTATGATATTATATCATGGTAATATATACTTATTATACATACGTGATTGTTATGCCTCAATGACAAATGTTTATGAGCTTATGATGTGAACATGTTAGTTAGTTATTGTTATGGATATCATGATCTTATCTATGCTTGAGCTGATGCGTTCTAAAGTTATATCGTGCTAACTAAATTGATTGTCGAGACAAGATAGCTTTCCCTGAGATACATTAAGGTATGAATTTTCTTATGTCGTATATTTGGTGCTTGATTGTTTAATTATGTCATCTACTTGATTAGTTTAACTTGGAATGTTTGCAAGTCGGTTGGATGTTTGATTAATTGCATAATATAAGTATTTTTTCAAATGATATTGTTTTAAGATTATTGTACTAACACATATGTGTTGAGACAATTGATATGTACTTGAGTGTAGTAGGCGACAATTGTACCATTATGTCTAACGAATATGAGTTGACTATGGATTACCACATGATTGTTAGTCTTGGTAAAGGTTGATTTAAAATTGATAGATATGATTGTCTTGGCATTTGGAACATGTGGTTGACATGTGTAAACAATTGTAGGAAACATGCTTGGAATTAGCGTAATGAGGTAACAATTGATATGTGGCAATACATAGTAAGCCTCAATTACAACAAGGTTAAAAGATAAAAGAAATTTATTGGTCAAGAATTCCATTGGCTATGTGTAGAAGCCCTAATTCCAAATGAATGACTGCTTTGCATACCGGAAGTCTTCTTAACCTTGATTTCATCCAACATCATGTGGGTATGTGTTATATTCACGGAAATGTATTTGATAGGTATAACAACTAGTGTCTCGTTACAGTTAGATATGTCAAAGGGGTCTGAGTCCCTTGAGATATGGTGTGGATGTGTTTAGTTGCAAGATAGTATTCTTCACAAAACAAGGGAAGTTAATTACTGCATTGTTATTTATATTTACGCACTCACAATTATGTGTTGATGGTAGTATTATGTAAGGGATTTCATGGAAAACAGACTGCCATAAATCTCACAGAAGGCTCGGGTTGATCTTTCCCTTGGAAGCACTAGGAACCATGGGTATTGAGTCATGGCGTCTCTTGTCAGCCTTGCGATTTTTATCCTTTGGTAATTTGTTTTGCTTAATTGCAGTTTTTTTTGCTTGTGCATGGCCATGCCACTTTGTTTGGGGTATCTTATTGATATTGGTTTTCCATGGTTTTCTTCTAGTTTTCTTCTGAGTCTTTCCTTTATCATTTTGAGATTCTTGGGAATTGGTTGGGGAAGGATGAAGTTAATGGAGCTCGAAAGAGATGTGTGGTACCTGACATGTAAGATAAGACCTAGATGAAGCTCAGTGCATGTATAAGGGTAGTTGAAGGCAAGAGTATGACAACCAGTTGTACTCATTAGGACCATTTGTTGAAATGGACTATTGTAGGATATTTGCGGGAAATATAATCAAGAGAGGTAAGGTGGATGGATTTGAAGGATCATATACCTTGGCTGTGTTGGGAACTATTGTTCTCAATGTTGCACATGTGTTGCATGCATAAAGGGAGCCCCCTTAACATGGACCTTATGCTATTTAGAAATTATTTTGTGATCATGATTATGTTGATGTCTATATGTTTATACATGTATGTATATATCTATGTCATGTCTGACAGGGTCATCATGGTTCATTATTATTAATGCTAATATTTATGTATGTATATATGTGTGTATGTATTTCATTGTCTCACACGATCATGACTGTTTTATGCTAATTTTTATGTATATGTATGTATGCATGTATCCATATATCTATCACTATCTGACAAGGTTTTCAGGGACCATTCTTATGGAGGAATGATTGTTTATGGATTTGAATGGCATGATGAGGTTCTTGGTCTTATGGGGAATCAAGTTGGGAGAGTAGTCATGGAAAATATAGAAGGTTGTTATCATGTGGTTATGAATTGATATTGTATTCTTGTATTGTGCCTATGTTTATGCTATGATGGGTAACTGTGAGGGATACATCAGCTAAATGAAGCTAGTGTGGTCTGCGGTATGTTGGGACAAGCATGGATAAGACATTGTTGTGCATATGTTGCATATGTTGTACATGTTGCATCTATGATGTTGCGTGCATGAAATGTTGTTTATATATAGTGTTTATACATGTTTTTTACGTAATGTTATGTACATGGTGGTACTGATAGTATTGTGTGAATGTTGCATATGTCATTCTCAGTATCAATGGTGCTATTTACATGATGTATATGTGGTGTTGTGTACATATTATACTATATGCATGATGTATATGCAGAGTTGTGTACATATGGTGTTGTGCGCATGTTGGATATGCAATGTTATGTACATAGGGTGTTATATACATGTTGTATATGTAGTGCTATGTACATTTGGTATTGTGTGCATGTTGTACATGTGGTTATATGTACATATGGTGTGGTGTCCATGACTGTACAAGTGGTGTTGTGAGCATATGGTGTCATGTAAATGTTGTACATATGGTATTGTGTGCAAGTGGTGCTATGCACATGTAGTTCATATGGTGTTGTGTACATGTGGTGTTATGTACATGTCGTGCACATCGTGCTATGTACATATGGAGTTGTGTACACATTGTACTGGTGGTACGATGTACATGTGGCATTGTGTACAGATTGTGTAGGTGGTTCCATGTACATCTAATGATGTGCACACTTTGTGTAGGTGGTGTTGTGTACATGTCGTACATATGGTACTGATGTACATGTGGTATTGTGTACATGTCATAGATGTTGTGTTTCTGGTATGCAATACTATGTATGTGCATTGTATACTCGTGGTATCATGACATATGTACTCATTGCGTTGTACATTATGTACATATATGTATTGTGTCGTACATCGAGTGTAAGTGTATCTATTGTGTGGTGGTGTACACTGAATGTAGGTGTATGTATTGTTTTGTGTTGTACACCGGGCATAGGTGGATGTGTTGTATATCAGGGGTATGTGCATGGATTGCATGATGTTGTATGTGGTTGAAGAGAAGGAATGAGATATTTGTCACGTGTGGAAACCAATCTGGGTGCATATGGAATGGACTAGCACAAGGGTAGAGGAAAATGACTAATTAAATGATAAGTGTCAATATTTTATTTTAGTATTATTATGCATATGACCCATGATTCTGA
>APFE031515615.1:0-10833 GCA_000404065.3 Pinus taeda
AAAATAATTTAACTGATAAATTGATATTTAAAGCTTAAGATTAGTGCTTAATGGGTAGAATAGATGGTGATGAGGTGTATTGTTAAGTCACTTCTTTATGTGATGGTCAATGGTTCTAAATTTTGTGGGAAAAAATTTAATCATGTTAAGGGCTAGTGTGACCCATGTTGGGTGAGTGATTTGATGGCTTAGATGCCCTTGAGTGACTGTTTCTCAAGCCACATGTCAAACCTAATGCAATCTTTAGAGAAGTTAGACAACTTGACAAACAAATAAAAAAAATCTTAAGATCACTAATTAAAAGTAATTATACCCTATATTATAATAGTGCTCACTTAATTTATTAATTTTTTTCAATAAAAATTGGATGAACAAATAATATGCTTGATCTTTAATAAGAAATCTATAAATTGTATTTTTAGTATTATTATATAAATGCAAGTAATAACTTAGCTAGTGCAATATGATAACTGTATAAATAATCCATTAAATTTATCTACATAAAATGAACTTCCCTTATTTTAAAAATCTTTCAAAATATAAATAAATAATATTCAAAGAATCAATAATCAACAATTAAAACAAAAATTTGAAATCAAATCTAGTAAAGAGAAAATGCAAGCTCCTAAAATTTTAAATATAACTTAGTTAATGGTAAATATCACCCTTTTTTAAGTTTGCGGTTTATTTACAGATAGATTTCAAATATATAAATAGCTGATAGATACTTTTTATTTCTAATGGGTTATTAACGTTTATTTATAAATCTAATTAAATCTTTATTTCATATATAGATATATATATTTTAAAATTAGATAATAATTACGATTGAAAATCAACATTCCCATGCATAATTCTGCTTTCCAAAATTGAAAGGCAATCGTAACCTCACTTCGTTTCGGCGGCACATCAAGTATTCCAGTCAACCACGACAAAAGAATTATCTGCAAATATTAATATAAAAAAAAAAAAGAAACCTAGTTGGTTCTTCGTTACGGTCAATTTGCAACAAACAGCGACATGTGAATACCACGCACACCCATACGTGCATGCCTATTGACGTGTTCTCCACGTAAATGCCTGCGCCTTTGACTTTAATGGATTGGTCATGACGATGGCCGGATACCTAACCTCGTAGTTCCCGTGGGCCTCTGACATAGGACACGCAATAGTATTAGATTAAAAAGGAACTTTAGGGTTGGGCTTTTTCTTTGGCTTTTAACATGAAGGGATAACAAAGGTTTTCAAGTTAATGAGGTTCTATTGACCGGTCAAAGCTCTCATTGCCAATTGACAATGAGGAAGACAAGTAGCAATTTTTTTTGCACGAGCTCAAGTGATTGAAAGTGAAGTTCATTGTCTTATGTATGGTGGTCTTTGTTCTTAATTTTAAACTCATTGTTAATCTATTGACTGGTCAAAACTCTCATTGTCGATTGACAATAAGGAAGACAAGTTGGCTGATTTTTTTACTAAGCTCAAGTGATTGAAAGTTAAGTTTATTGTCTTATACATGGTGGCTTTTGGTTTTAGTTTCGAACAAGTTCTCAATTGACAATGAAGATGATTTGAAAATGCACAATATCTCCTTCTACCCCACCCTCACAAGGAGAGATATTGTGCATTTTGATGATAAACAGATTTTTTGGACTAGTTGAAGTGATTAAAAGTTAAGTTCATTGTCTTATACATAGTGGTCTTTGGTCTTAATTTCAAGGTGACAGAGTTAACAAATTTGGACTAGTTGAAGTGATTGAAAGTTAAGTTCATTGTCTTATACATGGAGGTTGTCAACATAATGAACTCTACAAGAGCCAACTCCAATTCCATTCTTGTGGATGAAGCACTTTCAAGGTGATAGAGTTAAAGCTGATGAGGAAGGAATAATGGAGGTTGTCAACACAATGAACTCTACAAGAGCCAACTCCAATTCCATTATTGTGGATGAAGCACTTGAGAATGAGATAATTGACAAAGAAACGTCCAATCCTATTCTTGTGGATGAAGCATTTGAGCATGAGACAATTGACAAAGCAAAGGGAAAGAATGATCACCTTGTTAGTTATATTGTCTTTTAGTTTTTTTTTAGGTTTGTCTTGCCTTTGCTTATGCTTTTCATTTCACTATATTTGAGGTCTTAGAAAGTTATCTAAAATTTATTATCCATTTTAACATCCCAAATAATAATAATTGAAACAAATTTTAACATCAAATAATCAATAATTATAACAATTTTTATGCAATACTATTATAATGACTTAACTTGAAAAAAGAAGAACAATATACAAATATTCCACCATTATGAGAATTTATATCTAAATTAATCACATAAAATTGTTAATAAATAATAAAACATAAAAGCCAAAACAAAGCAACATACAAATATTCCACAACCACCAAAATTTAAATCTAAACTAATCACATGAAAACTCTACTAAGTATTAAAATGTTAAATTGATTTATATTTTATTAACTTTGTTTTATAATTTTAATATTTTTATTTGTGTCAAGTTTCATTAGCACAACCAATTGAGGATGAGCTTCGTTTGCAAGGCTATCCTAGGATCAAACCTCACAGGGGTGGTTGTGCCCTGTGCTATGGGAGGAGACATGCTAAAAAAATCTAGTTAACTTAGGACTGGTGTGGCCCAGGCTATCCCCAGGTGACTTTACATGCCCATGGATCATAGCTCCTCAAGCCACAGATCAACCATGAAAGATCACAGCTCCTCAAGCCACATATCAACCATGAAAGATCGGAGACAACTTAACAAACAAGAAAATACTTTTATTCACTATTAAAAAATTTAGTTATAAGTTTTTAAACTATATTTTTATAAATAAAAAATGTTATATATATTTATATATATATATATATTATATATATATATATATAATATTATATAGTATTTGCCATTTACAATAAAATATAAAATTATTATTTCTTATTATTTAAAACTATATAACTTAATAAAATTTCATAAATTAAATGAAAGTTATATTTAGTTTTTTTAATCAATTTTTTGTTTGTTTAAAATTTTAAATTAAACATGGATCAAAATTAATATTATTGTTTTAATAAAATTAAAAAATTATCAAAAAAATTTTATTAAAAAATGATCAAATTATTTATTTGTTTATAAATAAAATTTAAAAATTATCAAAATTATGTTATATACTGTATATGTGGAGTTTTATTAATTTTATTTATATATGTATAATGTGGGGTTCACAATTTTTTAGAGATTAGTAATAGTGATTTCCACAGAATTTTTATACTAGAAAGATCCATTTAAAGGATTGATCATATTGATTCCACCATAAAACTTGACTTTAAAAGTGTCCAAAAAACTATTCACATAATTTCCAATAACAAAAAATTTTTAATCAAAAAACTCAACCACTTCAACTAAAGCTATTACTTTCTTTCAAAAATACTAATACCAAAAAAAAATCCAATGTTACTTAAACATCCCATGCTATGATGTAACACAATGTGATTCTAATTTTATACAGCTTATATGTCGTGCACGGTATGGTTTTAGTTTCATAGTGGTTACAGGTCTCCCAGCTTTGTATTAGGGAAGCCAGTTTTGTTTATAGAATTTCATAAGCATAAAGAATTATGATATATAAATATAAAATATAAATTTTTAAATAAGGTTAATTATTAATATGTTATTTGTAATTAATAAACCATGGTAAAATTATTAATTTATTATAAATGAATTAATATGATTGGTAACTTTTTTTTTTTTAAATTTAATGTATATGGTTGGGGGTGCAAATAAAATTACAATTATACGAACTTTATGATTTATTTTACAATATAATTTGTAATTTAATAAGAAAATATAATAAAATGCAATTTTTGAGTTGAATCACTATTATTTAATATCTAAAAAGCATATTTTTACATTTTGTTATTTTAGTAGAGATTTGTTCAAAGTATGTGGATTTATAAAGTAAAACAACAATTAAATGGAAAATATGGAAAATATATATTATTGTAAAGACAATAAAATATGTTATAATCTATATTAACTAAATCATTAATTTTTTAATTTTTAAATAGTGCAAATAGAATATTCTCATTATTAGGCTTCTAGTTTAATAGAACGACAATCTTCCAAAGAGAATGCCCATGGACTTGAAGCACTTCTTTCAAGGTTTTAAAGAATAATAATGAAAATAAAGAAAAGAGTAAAATGTGTGGCAAGCAACATGAGAATGGTAATTGGATGCTTGTAGTGTGTTTGTGCCATCCCCTATGAACCTTTTTCCTACATGGGCATTTTTCGCTAATATTCCATATTCCATATGATCATAGGTGAATTTCACATCCTACTTGTTTCAAATTTATATAGAAAGAAGAGGTTAGATTTTAAGTTTTTTTTGTGTTTTCTTTTTAAAAAAAAACTATTTAAAAAAAAATAATAGTAATAAATAACAAAAATATAAAAAAGCCATAATTAAAAAAAAAAAAAAACTATAATTATATTATAAGTTAATAATATAAATAAATTATATATTTATTTATGAATAATTAATTATTTATTTATTTAATAAAAAAATATTATATTATGAATAAATAATAATAATAATAATAATAATAAAAAATAAATAAATATGGTAATGATTAATTATTAGAAATAAAAGTTTATTATTTTTTAATATAATGATAATGATGCTAATGATGGAATTAAAAAAAAATCTAATAATTTTTTTAAGAAATTTAAATAAAACAAATTTATAATTATAATTATCAATTATTAATAATTAAATTAGCTTAGATCTATTTTAATTTTGGAGTTCTCAGAAATCAAATATCTTGTAAACCTTGCGGAAATCAAATTTCTTGCAAACCTTAAATAAAAGAGATTAAATTTCTTGTAAACCTTAAATAAAAGAGATTTTATTTCTCTCCACGCCTCGTCCTCGTCGATAGATTTGAAGTTAACATAAATCTAGAGGGGTTATATGACACTGTTACACTACGAAAATATTAATTAAAAAAATTATTTTAAAAAAGTGGAATCTAAGCCCAGTACAAAAGCAATGCTCTCGAAGCGCTAGCATTATACATAGGTGAGTTCAATTATTTTTATAAAAGGAGAGAAAGCTATACCTGAGATACTATACCTCGAAGTAGACCTTGAAGAGCTGATTTGTTTGATAAAATTCCACTAATCTCATTCCCACCATTTGTGTTGAGGTTGTGCAGATATTTCATAATATCAAGTGCTTCAAAAGAGAAAAATCAGAAAAGAACTTCATGAAGATAAATATATATTCGTTGATTCCTTGTTTGGAATATTTTTATTTGGATGTGAACCTTCTAAATGGTTGAAAATATTCGAAAATGATGCGAGATTAAACATGACATGAGAAGCATTTGAAGAACTCTTCTCAAATAAATGGATAAGGATTTAAAAAAGGAGGCGATGTATATAATTTAGTATGAATTTAAACAAGATCAAGAAGAGATCAACAAGAAGGGTGATGATCTATCTAACATGAAAAACCTTATTGAAGCACTCATTAAGGACATTCAATAGTTAAAATAAGGAAAAGTAGCAAGGAAATTAGAAAAGGGATTATTCCGGGGAAATTTTGATAAAGATAGATGAAGAAATATGTCTATTGTGAAGCTATAACAAAAAACTATGTTATGAGGTGAAGCTATTGAAAGGAGAAAAGAAATATTATCAAATTAAAGAAGAAACGATGATATTAGATGAATAGATTACCAAAATACTTGAAGAGGAAATTTGCAAGAAGATTGAAGAAGCTCAAGACACGAATGAGATAAAATAAAAAAATGTATTCGAGAATTGAAGGACATAGGAATTTCATAGATGGGGTCACATTGCATCTTCATAGGAGAAAGAAGAGAGGATTAAATAAGGTGACCAAAAGCCACTTGAAGAAGTTGAACTCCATCTAAAGGATATGCTTGTTAAATATGATGGTATTACCTCCAAGGCTAAAGTAATAAAAAGCTACATAAAGAGGACATAGGAGGTCATTGTCTCTAAAAGGAAGATAGATGAAATGGGTATGCAAAGTGAAGGAAAGCCATAAAATGTGAAATCATATCAACAATAACCAGTAAATATACCAAGGAAAACAAGAAGATTAATATTAGCATTATCAAGGAAGAAGATGTGATTGAGTATTCATGGAATAAAGCTTCAAAAATTCATTATTCAATAGGATATTATCAAAAACCAACAAATACTACAAATTGGAGAAGTAGCAACAACTATATATTACCAGGGATCACAATTGATAAGAATAATGTCTAATTAGTGAGGATCACAATGAACCCAACTATCAAAGTGAATCAAGCAAGCAATTAGAGTGAGAGTTCCAAGAATCACAATGAACACAACGTTTAAAGCTAATCAAATGAACAAGCACAATGAGAATTCGTTTAATTTATTATATTAACTCTTTGGTATTTTTGTTTATTTATATATTTGTTTTTGTTTTTTTTTATAATTGACATGGTTTTTTATTAGTAAATATTTTCTAATTTATGTTTTAAAAGGACACATGACAACTCCAAGTTGAGCTTGGAAGGAATTGCATATCTCCGTATATTGGGTTGTAGAATTTTCCTCTTGATGCAATTACAATTATAGATTTTGAAAAAATAGCTTTGGATGAGAACAATGTGTTCTCTACAATTTTACATTTTTGTAATAAAATTCCATCACTCAGATACTCAAAGTCAACAATAGCATAAACATATGCATTATATTTTGCATGAAAAATAACATACCACTATTAGCAAAACTCAAATTTCATATACTTATCTATAATTTCAACATACAAAAATTATAAATTAAGAAAACTAATTCACTTTCCTCTATTTCCTCGTTTTATACCTTATTCAAATTTATTGTCGAAACACCTTGAATCATCCCTCCAAATTAACATATTGTTTCATTTTCTATATTTATATAATCACTAAAGCATTATGAGAAACCATTATTGATTTGTGTCCACTCATAATAAATTTAAATTTAAAATATATTTTAAAATTATAATAATTTAAAGTAAAATATAAATATAATTACTTTTTTTTATAATAATATGTTAAAAATTTAATGGTTAAGAGCTTGTCTTCCTTGAATGTAAGTAACAATTAACGACCCTAAGACCTAGGTATTAGGAAAAGAGTAAAAAAACCTACCCCTTAAGGACCACAACAAATAAATTTATAAATGGTATGGTTTTCATTGATTAGAGTGACGACGTCAACATCATTTACAAATAACAACCAGGTGATGTATTATCCCTACTCTTAATTTTTTCAAAAACATATATAAGTATATATATATATATATATATTATATATATATATATATATAATATATATTATATTATATACTATATATATATATATATAAACCAACCTTCTTGAATCCACTAGCTTATATTTTTCTAAGGTTTATAAACTATTTCAAACACATACACCCCTGATTATAGTCTTTCCACCCCTCAGATTTAGGAGCCCCAAAAACCATAAAGAAAGGTGCCCCCTCAGACCCATTGTCAACACTATAGGGGCACCCACTGATATAACCTTCCCCTTCTGATATTTTATCATCTTAATAACTAATATGATTAAGTTAACATCTAAAATAAGAGAGCAACTATATTTAATTATTAGTAGTAATTATATTTATTATTAATAATGTTAATTATATAATTAACACCAATATTATTATATTATACGAATATTAGAAATTAATACTATTATAATGTTATTAAATATATTTAAAGTCACCTTAAACTCTAACAAATAAATAGCAGGATTGTTATTAATAATCATTTTGCATTTATGATTCATAGCCTTATTTTTTAGGTATTAATTAATCTTTACTCTTAACAAATAATATAGTCTTTATTTTATATATAAAAAGTTAATCTGATAAATTATTAATTTTAATTTTCCTAATAAATTAATTGTCCCTATATTAAAATTATAAAAATTATTAAGGTCCGTTTTGTCATTTCCATTCCTTTCTATATTAATCCTTTCATTTTCTCTATAGGTATTATCCTGAAAATGAGTTTTGTAATACCTGAAAATGAATTTTGTTATAAACTCGAAACATCAATTCAAAAATGACCACTATAGAATTTATTCCAAACACTATAGTTCACATACACCCAATAATGACCACTATAGAATTTATTCCAAACACTATAGTTCACATACACCCAATTTAACATTGTATCTTACATAGTTATACATCCATATCCAGGATTGAATACCATAGCCTAATGAGAGTAAAGCTCTTGAAAATAATAGACATAAAAATGTTATAACATATTTATGTGTAGAGCACTATGCTTATTTTCGGTGAATTTCGACGATTGGTGAACTATGGTGTTAGAATAAACATAAAGATTGGGCTATAAGTCCAATAAGTTTTTAAAAAACCCCAAGAGTTACCTCAATTGGTCAAGTTGGGGCCTCGCCAAATGGGAGGTCATAGGGTCAATTCCCGCCACGGATCAACCTAGTCCTTAAGTCATGGACGTAGCGGCCACCCAGTGACCAAAGGTGATCGTGAACAAAATATATATATATATATATATATATAATATATAATAGATATATATATATTATTGTGTATACACCAATATGACAAAAAAAAATTGCTAATTATGTATTCTCAACCATAATTCTGCTGGTAGGCCAAAATTTTGCATGAGAGAGTGGACCGACCATATTCACTTAGACTGATCAGCCTCTTGATATTATGAGGCTAACAAGCATTCAGATCAACCAAAACAATAAGATGAAAACATTATTATTTTCATTTAGAAAGAAAGCCAATTGGTATCGATCACTAAGGTTTATTTTTAACCAATATCAACATGAACATCAACCTGTTATATATAAAATTAATTCGAATTCATACAAGAGTGATAGTGATATAGAACATTGTCTCAAACCTCACATAGTTGGTGTCATGCACTATATGCTATAGTCTATTTTTGAATATCAAGTTAAGAGGATATATGAGAGTGATTTTAATATGATGAATCGTAATTTAGTGCAAGGATAAGAAGATATAGTCTACAAAAAGTTAGTGAGTAGTTTGGAGTTTATAATTCACTTTTTATTTTTTAGTTGTTATACGATACTCGTTTATTTGTAAGTTTATATATACATATAGAGGGTTTGAACATTTAATTTTTAAATGTTTAGATAGTAATTATCTATATATATAAGAGAAAGATTTTTATATTTTTAACTATTAAATTAGTTTTTAATTATATAATGGAATTTATTATTTTAAATATAATTTATTTTATTATTTTATTATTATAATATAAAAATTAATAATTTTAATATAGTTATATAAGTTTAAAAGAAAATATTTTTTTCAACATAATCAATAAAAAAAGGAAAAATGATTGTAAATCGAGTTATTTTTAGTGTGATTTTTTGAAAGTTTTTTTATGGGTTTTTTTGGTCTAATGCGATTTTTTGAAAAAAAATTTGATGGTTTTTTTTGTCTAATTTCTCTAAAATCAGTGAGAAATTTATTGAAATTGCAAGTTTGATGGGTAACCCCTACAAGATCCAAGTGCTCTAGGGATTTTTTAGGGTGTTGAATCTATATATACAGTAAAAAAACCAATTTAAATAACACAAATCAAGATTTCACTTCAAAATTTTCCACTAGATTCCCAAAAATCCACAAAATCACACTAAAAACTTCTTTTTAAATTGTAAATACTATTTCTAACTTTATATATATAAATATATTCACACACACGCACATATATATGAGTGAACATTAATTATCATTAAAAATTTGTAATATTTATAATGTTTTGTAATCCTAAAACAATATAAATCACAATAAATAAAATTAAAACAATGATTTTTATTAGTTATTATCATTATGAGTACAAAAATATAAGTGATTTACAAAGCAATACATTTAACTTAAACATTTAATGTTTTAATAAAATGTAAGATAGGAAAATAATTCAACTATTAATATATAGATTTTAAGCTTATTCATTAAAATTAGTTGTACTCTATATTAATAGTGTTATGCTCGCTTTTGGAGTGCACTTTAATTCAATTCCCTAGAAATAAGTCAATTCAAATGCTCATTCTTTTAATTAAAATGCTTATACAGTTTGAGTGGACCTAATGGTTAAGAGCATGTGTTTCCTTTTAAGAGGTCACAGGTTCAAAACCAGAGGGGGATAGAATATGTATGCCTTGCGGGGAGGTGGGTCTCTTGTCCCACAAACAAGAGGGTCTCATACACCAAGGACGATAGGTCCCTTGTCCCACAAACAAAGGGTCTCATACACTAATTTAGTGTATGGCTTGACTGTCACCTTAAAAATGAATATTATTATTATTATTATTTTAAAAAACAATATTATTTTTAATTTTATTATTTTTTAAATTTATTTTTCCCAATTATACAAGGAGTAGGATGGCCATGTAGAATGTTTGATCCTTAAAATGGAATCTATTAGAAGTTTTGTTTTTTTAAATTAAATGCATCGTAATCTTAGGCTTGGAAGTTTTGGTTTGATCCTTAAAATGGAATCTATAGATTAGAAGTTTTGTTTTTTTAAATTAATTGCATCGTAATCTTAGGCTTGGAAGTTTTGGCTTTTTGGAGTTAAATGCAAGTTGTTTTTTTCGTAATCTTAGGCTCGCAAGTTTTGTCTTTTTGAGTTAAATGCATCGTAATCTAAGCATGCCATTTAAATTCAATACATCAAACTAACCTTTGTATATGAATTTATTTATTTTAATTTTTTTCTTAATATTAT
>APFE031515632.1:0-17170 GCA_000404065.3 Pinus taeda
CCTCTCATTATGTATAGGTTTGGTCAACATTCTCTCTTACTATCTATATATGTTTTCTAGTCCCTAATCATGGGTTGAATGTCCACCCAAAACATCGCATAAGGAAAACTCCTACATAGTTCATCTATGAAATATTTAAACCATACCAAGAATACTTAAGCTATGGATATGATGAAGAAGAGACAAAGTTTTTCGGAAGATTTAATAGAAGGTCTAGAAAGTAAAAAAGTAAGTTAGCCTTCAAATGATATAATTGTAGAAAATTAGGTCTTATGCATCTCAATTTCGATTTAAGGAAGAAAAGAATGGATATAATCATAGAGATAAAAATAAATATAGGAAAGTAGTAAAGAAAAAATGGTTCGAGAAGAGTAGTTTATATATCCAAGAAGATATAAACTCCTCAAAATATGAAGATGAACAATTCTCTGATGAAGAAAGAATGAAACAAACAATGAAGGAATTCATGTTGATTGTCTTAGAAAGTCCATCTGAAGGACATGTTGATTTTGATGAACAAGAGGTTGAAGAGGATCCGGAAGGTGAACTAATTAGTTCCTTGGAAGAAAACAAAGGATTAGGAAAAAGAATAAAAATCATAAAGAGATGCTAGTGAAATTTGAAAAATAAAAGTATAAATCTAAAGAATCTTCACTCCTTCCTCTAGAAGTTATGTTGGAAGAAAAAAAAAAATGAAGACACTTTGCTACAATATTTGAGAGAGAAGGGAAGGGTGTGTGAAAAGATAAAAAAGATAACCTCTCTTAGGAAGGAATTAGATAAAATGAAGACTCAACTGAACCACAACTTAAATTTTATTAAAAATTATACCAAGTTAGATGAAATTTTGAGTATTCAGAGATCTCCTCTCATCAAAACCGGTTTTGGATATGAAGGAGAATCAAGCACTAAGAAAGATAAAGAGAAAGAACCAAATATTTTTGTTGAAGAAGTCAAAGAAACAAACAACAATGTAGCTAAATGAAATGAAAAGACTTAGCAACAACAAATAAAAAAACATAAAAACAAAATAACAAAAGATACTAATATAAATAAAAAACATCAAAAGGTAGGAATCTAGAACAATTCAAACAACCAAGAAGTTCAAGCCATAGATCAACAAAATTCCTATATCCCTCAAAAAGAAAATTATCCACAAAGGAAAACTATCACTAGGTACCAAAATATTCTCAATGCAAATTTTTATTCATGTACAAATTTTGGCTATAAAATTGTCCATTGTAAAGCCAATCGAAGATTTAATCATGTTTGAAATGAGTCTTATCAGTCCTCAAGAATTAGGGACAAAAAAATTGAAAATCGCCATAGGATCAATCATACAAGCAATATTTCTTTTTGCTCCTTTGCTCAAATACTTTGAATTTTATAATTGTCATAACTATGGACATAAGGCAACTAAGTGTAGAACCAAAAATTCAAATCATCTCCTCATATCAAGCAAACTCAAGAAGAACCCAAGACCTAGAAAATCGAAAAGGAAGAAAAGAGTGTTTTATTGTATTATATGTCCAAAACCATGGCAACGACTGGTATGTACACAATGAATGATCCAAACAAATTACTGGTGATCAACATAAATTATTGTCATTAATATAAGACAAGATAGACAACTTTATTTTTGGCAATGATGTGCCAGGAAAGATCATGGGCAAAGGCCTAGTTAGCTTGGTAAATGGAAGAGGAAAAGCTATGAATGTTCTTTAGGGAGGTGGACTATTGCAGAAGATGTTGAGTGTGAGCCAAATGTGTGGCCAAGGGTATGATGTTGTCTTTCACTCCAAAAGTTGTGAAATAAAAACATCAACCACGGGAGAAATAGCGGCTAAAATTACAAGAACAAAAAGTAATGTATACATACTAAATTAAGAAAATGAAAAATGTTGTTTGGAGAAGTATGATGAAAGCTGGATATGGAACAAAAGGTTGGGACACTTGAATTTTGACCATATTTTGAAGATCAGAAGAAAGGAAGTTGTAAGGGACTTGTCAAAAATCTTTAAGCCAAGTAATATATTTATAAGTCACTCCAAATTGGGTAGCAAGTTTGAGTTTTGTTCAAGGCCAAAGGAAACTCAACTATTAGACACTTACAATTAGTTCATATAGACTTATGTGGGCCCTCAAGAACTCAAAATCCAAATGGTGAAAAATAATTTATGTTGATTATTGATGATTATACCAAGCTTATGTGGGCTTCATTTATAAGGGAGAAGTTTGAAGAGTTTAAAAATTTCAAGACCTTCAAGTCCATGGCTGAAAACCAAATTTATGTAAATTAAAGTGTGTAAGATTAGAAAAAGTTGGAAAGTTTACCTCAAAAGAATTTGATGATTGCTTCAAGGAGCATGGCATAAGAAGGAAATTGACAATTGCAAATACTCCACAGAAAAATGGCATGGGTGGAAGACAAAATAGGTCAATACAAAAATTGGAAAGTGAAATGTTGGATGAGAGATATTACAAATACATTTGAGCCGGAGTTATTAATAAAACAATCTACATTCTAAATAAATCTCACTTCAATTCAAATAATGAAAGTACCCCCTATGAGTTGTGACATGGAAAAATAGCCACAATAAAGCACTTCAAAGTCTTTAGTGGCAAGTGCTACATCATGAATAATGATGAAAATTTTGGTAAGCTCGATTTTCCCCAACTAAAAGTCATAATTTTATTTAAGAAAACAAAATTACATGTTGTATATGATCCAAGAGCATTCAAGCATACTGGTGAAAACAGGTGCCCATGATAAATAGTAAATAAACAGTTAAAACAAACTGGGACTAAGTAAAAATACTTAGTTACCCTTTTCTCTCTTTCTTCTTTTCCACTTTTTTCCAACCTCCTAGATTAGAAGTATCATGTACAATTGGTATCTAGTTCTCTCCTTCTATCATTAGGTTTTCCTTCTTTTAGTTTGAGCTCTTATATACATGAGGTCATTTAAAAACTCCCATCTCCTTTTCTATGAGGATCATCTCCTTTCACAGAATTGGGATTGAAGTTCCTGCTTCTTCTAAAGATTTCAGACTTGGTACCAGTTTTTGTTCTTGTTTGCCTCCTCCAGTTGATAATACTTCTTGTGGATTATGATTTTCCTCAGTTTTGAGATTGCCCATTTCCCCTTATTCCTCTCCTTCTAAGAGGTTCTCTTCTAGAAACTTCCATCCCTTGGGCTTTTTTCCTTGTTTCTTTTTCCTTATTGGGTATTTCTATGCCTAAGGACATGAATTTTGTACATGACATGTGTGTAGACAAATTCGACATATAAATGTGATATTTCGAAAATATAAAAATTGGGTCAAACATTTTTTGTTGTGTAACAAATGAATGTGATCATGTAAGCCTTTACTAAGGTCTACCTCCACAAATTCTAGTGAAAGTAAATATTGTTTCATCTGTTCTCTATGCGTTTAGCTTTATGTGCCTCCCAATCTTATTTCCAAATCCTTCTAGTACTTTATGGTGCAAAAAATGGAAAGGGAGATTATGCAGCCTAATCCACACTAGAATCTTGGAGACTGCCATTATATTGGCATTAAATTATAGCAACCATGTGGTTATAAAGGGATCTACAACTCCCCAAAACCATGGATCATGTTGGACACCTAATCCTCTAAGGGTTGGTGTGGAATGTAAACAGTCAAAGGGAGTCCAAGGTACCACTTGGTATATGAAAACCGAGGGTCATCATAATGTATTATAAATCTATATCATGTGAATAATAGATGAATTCAATTCTTATCCTTCATATTTTGAATTCTCCATGTATGTGTTTAACATGGTATTAGAGCTACAGGCCAATTTTTTCCCTGCTCAAATTTGAGCCACTGGTTGTGGCTTCTTTGTGCATGTCACTTCTGCATTCCTGCTTGTATAACTTCCATTATTGTGGGCATACCTATTTCATGTTGCACATTGTCTGGCTGACCTCTGTCAGCTATCTTCATGCTAGGTTCTCTATCCACTGTCTCAAATAGCAAGAATGCACCCACACTCCTAGCTCCCTAGACTCTACACCTGAGCGCTCTGCCAAAGGTATTTTTTGTATGTGATAGCTCCTTTGATTTTGTTCTGCTATTGTTGTAGCTCTACCAACCCTTGCAAAATCGTTCCTCCTTATTCACTCTCATAACACTATATGTCTATTACTCTTCCTCCACACTAGTCTTTCATGTCCCATCATTTTCAAGTTGTTCAGACCTACCCAGCTAGTTCTTTAACTAATGATCTATGCATTCAATACATTATTCTAGGGTCTTGCATTTTATGGACTGAGCATTGAATTGCATGGTTTAGTTAGCTTAGTTCGGGTTCCAAGTGGAGTTAATATCTTATGAAGCATGTGGCCAAACTGTTATTTATCATGATGAGCAGTAAAAGTTGCATTTTATGGTGATTTGACTCTAGCCAAAATAATTCTCTATTGTGGAAAGCATCCAAGTGTCATTTTGGAGATGGGTATTATAATCGTGGTGGATAGTAATGACAAAATGTTTTACAACCGTTGAGTTTGAATCCACATCTTCACACCCACACATTTGAATCCCAATAGCATTCTTTGTGAGGCCTCATCTAGTCAAGAGACGACATTAAAAGAATGGTGTGTATGCTGCGTTGAACTCTAGACTTTGAAAACTCTGAAACGTATGCCCTTCTTTCTTCTCAATTTACTTAGATAGAAGAGATGGCTTTTGTTGTTTGTGTTGTGGATCGAATGGAAGGAGCACCTCGACTGCTGCCTGACTCTATGGTTGTTACCATTGTGTTTTTTGATTGAACGTTGATTCATCCAAAAGCTTGCATAGCTTGGAGCATTTAAAGTAGACCCAATGAAACAAGCCATAACAATTAGAATTTCCAGAAAGAAATAGAAAGTACATCAGAGCTTAACTTCAGCTCAACATGGTGATTGTCTCTTTACCAGTTTTCTAATCTTGTGACCCTTCAGCTCTCATATATTGTTGTAACATCCTCTTATAAAAGGAATCAAAATAGTTGTTTGAGGAAGTAAATATATGTAATTGAGCACAGTAACACTACTTTCTTATCTTACCATGTGAGCAATGTCATAAAACCACTCTCCCCACTACGCAACTACGAATCCATAGTGGCCACTACAAGTTCCTTGAACATCCTACATGAGTTTAGAGATGAGCTTGTTGCGCAAGTGAGGCCCGATGTGGCGAGGGTGCACCTACATATTCCACTCTAGCACTATGTGGAAAAAAACAATTCTAGTTTTTAGTGTTTGAACTCCAATCTCTGCTTAAATTATACCGAATGGAAATTATTAGCATGAGGGAGAATAGGCTGGAGTTTCAGATTTAGTAGGCAAGTGGAGATTAGTCCCTTCCTAGAGTCAATGTGGTAGGCTACCACCCTTTTTTGTGCTATGAGATGTGGAAATAGGAGGCACCCATCTTTGATGCCCCATCATATGACTCTACTATTCCAGAGCGTGGATCAGCAAAACTTGCATCGACCCTGGCCTTGCACTGGATGTGACTTCCACACATTGTGGGAGGCACTGGTGGGAATAGAATCAAGGTTGAATGATTTATCTATAAAGGATGTTTGCAGGACAACATCGACATTATCGTGATAGGGGACTTCCTACGTGGTTCCATACCGAGTGATGAGTTCGATACTAAGGGATGAAACTCTGTTGAGCGATGGGTTCAACAAGTGTGCCACAGTGGGAAGAGAGATGGCCCAAGAGGTGTGAACTTAGAGTTGTGGATAGGTCTAAACCCAAAAGTTGTGTTTAAAGTGTAACAACCTAAGATCTCTACTCCTATATTTAATTTGGCTCAGTCAATTCAACAATTGAAGCTTTGATAGTGATCCTTGCTGTGTTGAAAGGTACATATGGGATGTGATGAGAACAGAATGAGAGTTATTTTGGTTTGGGTATTTCATTGTAGTAACACATTTTAACATAAAATTTTCTAGGAAATTGACTATATTAGATTGAATATAGTGTTAAACAGCATTATGCTCTTGACCTGCGAGAAATTCCAGAATACCAAATATGTGAAGAAATACAACCCATAAGGCATAACAAAATGAGAAAAACAACAAGTATTTGATTATTTAGAGATGAAATAAATGTTCACTTACCTCTTCGAGGGGGCAACCTCCAGCAGAGCTGAGCTCGATTATAAAATAAGGCTCGATATCTCCCAATGGGGAGTCTCTATCCTTTATATAGGATTCATACATACAATACCATGGGTCATTACCATGGTTCTCTCAATACCATCTATCTAATACCATGGCCCATTTGCAACTAACTATGGTCCCTTTCCTATATGCGGGTCAACCACTTACAATTATTAATACGAGCTTTATTGACTATTTAACTAACTATAACTATGACTCGACCTTATTGCATAAATAAAGTGGTTAGCGTTGGACCCTAACATGCCCTCCCCCATAAAAATCATCCTTTTCGTTAAGGCTGAAGTTGTAGAAACTGTTGAAGAATAGAGGTTGATTCCCAGGTCGCATCTTCTGGAGAGGTGTATTTCCACTTCATGAGGACTTCCTTGATCGTGCGACCATGTAGATGTCATTCTTGTGTGTCAAGGACCTGTTCAGTTTGGAGCCAGAGTGAACCTTCTTCATCCAATTTAGGTAGACTGATTTGAATTGTACAATTATTCCCCGCCACTTTCTTGAGGCATGATACATGGAAGACTAGATGGATTTTTGAAGTTGGTGGCATGGCTAGCTTGTAGGCTACTACTCCAATGTGCAAAAGTATTTGATAAGGTCCGTAGAATTTTGGAGCTAATTTTTGGCAACCCTTTTCTTTGAGAAAAGTTTGCTTATATGGTTGCAGCCACATGAATACTTGATCCCCTTCTTGAAATGTGCGCTTTGAACGATGTTGTTCTGCATGTTACTTCATTCGATTATGAGCTTGATGGAGATTATCTTTGAGATGGGCTACCATGGTTGCACATTTCTGTAGGAGTTAATCCACCTCTTACACCTTAGAGCATCTAGGGATGTAAGAAGTAGGTGAAGGTGGCAACTGGCCATACACTGCTTCATATGGAGTCATCTTGGTGGGTGCATGATAGTTAGTATTGTACCACCATTCAGCTAGAGGTATCCACTGTACCCATTGATGTTGCTTTTTTGAAGTGAGGCACCTTAGGTATGTCTCCAAATATTTGTTGACTGCTTCATTTTGACCATCAGTTTGGGGATGGTAGGAAGTACTTAGTTGGAGTTAGGTGCCTTGAAGCTTGAAAATTTCTTGCCAAAATTTACTGTTGAAATTCGAGTCACAATCAAACACAATGGAAGTGGGCATGCCATGTAGTTTGAAGATCTAGTCCATGAAATATTTATCCACCAAAGTGGGGGTAAATGGGTGGGGTAGAGCACAAAAATGAGCATATTTAGAAAGTCTGTCCACAACCACCATGATGACTGATTTTTTTCCTGACTTCGGAAGACTAGTAATGAGATCCATAGAAATATCCATCCATATTGACGCAGGGATTGGCAATGGTTGTAAGGTGCCTGGTGACTTGTCTATTCCTCTTTTACGGCATTGACAGACATCACATTGAGCTACAAAAGTAAGAATGTCAGTTTTCATGCATGTCGAAAAGAAATAACGACGAGTGTGAGCATAAGTATTTTGAAAGCCTGCATGGCCTGCAGTGGGAGATGAGTGCAACTTTGCCAAAATGCATGTTTTGAGGGTGGATGTTGGTGATATAACTACTCTATCCTTTCATTGAATAATCTAATCCTTCCAAGAGTAGCCAACTAAGGAATTAGGATCTTCCCTCAAGTTATTAATGAGTTGGGAGAGAGAAGGGTGTGAAAACCATTCCTTGTGGGCTTCTTCAATCCAATATAGTATGGGAAGAGAGATTGATAGCAGGGCGCTTTCATCCTCAAGTTGGCGTGATAAAGCATTTGCTACTACACTCTCATGCCCTTTCTTGTAAATTATCTCATAATCATATCCCAACATTTTGACCAGCCATTTATTTTGTTGGGGTAAGGATAAACATTGCTCCAAAAAATATTTGAGGCTTTGATGGTTTGTGTGGATTTGGAAATGCCAACCCAATAAGTATGGTCTCTAGGCACCTACTACATGTAATATGACAATCATATCCTTCTCATAGATAGATTGTCCCATATGTTTCCCACTCAGTTTTTGGCTAGTGAAAGCTAAGGGTCTACCTTCCTGCATTAAGACAACACCAATACCAGTACCTCAAGCATCACATTCAATCACAAAATATTTGGTGAATTTAGGTAGTGCCAATACGAGAGTGGAACACATGGCTTTTTTGAGAGCCATAAATGCCTATTGTGCTGCATCAGTCTAGAGGAATGATTTTTTCTTGAGAAGGTTAGAGAGGGGTCTAGAAATGCGACCATAATTGTGGAAAAATTTGCGATAGTAGCCAGTGAGACCCAAGAATCCCCTCAAACTATTCAATGTTTTTGGTCAGGGCCAATATTGCATTTCTTGTATCATTTTGGGATCCACTCGGACACCTTCACGACCCACAATGTGTCCCAAGTACTTGAATTCTTCCATGCCAAAAGAGAACTTGTACAATTTGACAAATAATTTGTGATTCCAGAGCAATTGCAAGAGCAGGTTTACATGTTGAAGATGTTTTTCTGAGGTTAAGTTGTATATGAGAATGTCATCAAGGAAAATGAGGAAAAAATTTTGAGATATGGTTTCAGTAGGTGATTCATGAGGCTTTGGAAAGTGGATGGGGCATTATAGAGACCAAATGGCATGACCAAGAATTCATAGTGGTCGTCATGAGTTCAGAAAGAAGTCTTGGGAATGTCTATTTCTTTCATGTGTATTTGGTGATAGCCCGAGTGAAGATCTAGCTTAGGAAAGAATTGGGCACCATGTAGTTCATCAAGAAGGTCATCAAAAACTTGGATAGGGAATTTTTCTTTGACGGTGAGCTTGTTGAGGGCCCGAAAGTCTAGACACATGCGCCATTCCCCTTCTTTCTTGAGCACCCTGACCACTCGTGATGAATAAGGATTGATGCTAAGACGAATAACACCGGCTTCAAGGAGTTCCTTGATGATTTTTTCAATTTCATTCTTTTGGGTGAAAGGATATCGATACGGACGCACATTCAGGGGTTGTGCCCGTGGGACCAAAGTGATGCTATGATCATGTTCCCCTCTAGATGGTGGAAGCTCTTTAGGTTTTTCAAATACCTACTGGTGGCGATTTAAGGCCTCTTGAATCTTAGGATGAATATGAGGAGTAGTGGGCTCTATGGCCTAGATGGCATTAAGCTAGGTGATAACTCCATGAAGGCCCTTTTCCAACAACTGTTCCATTTGATGCGAGATGATGATAGAAGGAGCACCTTCCTGGAGTACACGGAGGGTATGCATGTGGTCATTCTGCTTAAAGCTCATATATAACTCCTAGAAAACCATTGTGATTGGGCCTAGTGTACGAAGCCATTCAACACCCAAGACAATGTCACAACCACCCATGTTAATCACAAACATGTGGGTCTTTATATGGTAGTCTCCCATATGAAGTTTGATATTTTCGCATTGGCCTTCACATTTCATTGTCCCCTCATCAGCAATCTGGACACGGAAATTAGATACTGCCATGACAAAATAATGAATAGCTTTGGCGACTTGTTGATGGATAAAGTTATGAGCGTTGCCACTATCAATCAATACTACTACAGGGTGATGTTTAATAAAGCCTCTGATTTTGAGAGTTTGGGGCATAGAAATGCCTGCCAAAGCATGTAGCGAGATAATTGGTTCCTCTAGCGTATCTGGGAGCTCATTATCCTTTTGGGTTTCCTCAATTTTGTCCTCTAGTCCCTCAAGGGGTGGGGCTTCCTCAGATGAGTTGTGATTAGTAACATCAATTTGAAAGAATTTGGGTTCCTCACATTTATGCCCCGAGGAGTATTTGTCATCACAGTAGTTGCACAATCCTTATTTTCTTCTTTCATTCATTTCTAGTGGAGACATCTTTTGAACCTTAAGTGTTTGGGTAGGGCCCTGAGCCTGGGTGGGGCATCCCTTGGCTATGAAATTTGGACATGGAGATTGGGCAGCTAAAGCACATTCCACTTCGATAGCCTTGTTGCAAGCATCTATCCATGTAGTTGGGTGGTGCATCCAGACATGTGCTTGGATGGCTTCTTTGAGACCACTTGTAAAAAATTCCAAGTAGAATTCATCTCCTAGACCTTCTGTGCCGATGGCCAATGTCTCAAAGGTTGCAATGTATTCTTTTACTATGCCTATCTATCGGAGCTTATTAAGACGACCGAAAAAATTAGAGTCTCTATCAAAGCGGTCACAAAGACATTTTGAGAACACCTGCCAAGTTATGTTCCCATGACAGCATTTCTGATGCCACTGCGACCATTGCCATCGCTCTTGGTCTAAGTAAAGGGCTCCCACATGTATTTTAGTGTGATCATCTCGGATATCATTCAGAATCAAAAATTTTTCCATTTGTGCTACCCATACTGTTGGATTAGAGCCGTCAAATTTATACATGTCCAACTTGGGTGGCCAAGGGTGGGAATGTTGGTGATTTCCATGGAAGTGAATATGATTGCTATATTCTCCCTCAAGGTCTTCATTAAGACCATGTGCCTTTGGATGCAATCCCTATGTGCTCACTTTGAATTGGTCCATGAATTTTTGCATCTATTCTGCCAGGTCCTTGAAAGCATCCAACTATTTTTCAAGGTGCTCGATCTTCTCATTGGCCATGGCTTGAGCTGTGGTTTCTACCATACACAAATCTTGGTCACATATCGTCACTTTGAAAAAAATTGGGACCACCCGAAAATTGAAGCTGACAAATGAATGGTACCATTAATCAGCTCGTCATCCTAAATCTTATGGAATAAATCTCTTGTAAGCATCCTGAGAAGGCCTCAGACTTGCTGATCAATAATATAGTGGCCAAATTTCAGAAAACTTTTGCACAATGTCCTGTGAAAATCAATTTTTTTTTTAACTCCGAACATAGTTTTATTCCCTACTGATCAATATTGTAGTGGCCAAATTCCACAAAACATGATCCTGCCCAATGTCTTGCAAAAATTGGCCCAAACTATAAGAGCCACAAGCCTCACTGCACAAATGGTCAGATATGCCAGTGAAACCCCAATGATTGAATGTGAGTTAGACTACGGTAACTACGGAACCTCAACTACTAGATATGAATGTTACTGTGGCAGTAAAACCTCAACTGGTAGATCTGATTATTGCAGTGGCAACAAAACCCCAACTGCTAGATCGGAATCATGCTGTGGCAGTAGAACCCCAACTAGTGGATCTAATCTGGCAAATAATATAATGGGCGTTCTTTAGAGAGTCAAGGTAAGTAGGCTCTCAAAGGAGTTTCAGGTGCTACAAATCGCAATATACATAAGGGTCCAACAATAGTACTCAGCCCAATCTTTCAGGGCACTAATTAAGGAGGATCAACCATACCCTTAGTCGTACTACCCGTCTACCCTGTCATACACGCGAGTAATCTCCCCGAGTGTTGTTCTCAGTGTACTGTAGTAGCAAGACAGATGATGGATTATCTAAGGTGAGGTTTTAGGTGAGCCTAGGGGGCTTCCGATATACCCATAGGGTACGTGGAAGGAAATCTGTGTACAGTTTTCTCTAATGTGCTACTACTCAAAGGGGTACCCACAGGGATTACAAGGGATTCCAACAAGTGTGACCACCTCTTGTATTTCCTATGTGCATGACTCCCCAAATCTGCAGGTTTATGCGCTCGATGAGAAGTCCCATGGTTTAAAGATGTCGGAACACGTTTCTAGCCTAAAAACTCTTCTGCCAAAAAAGGAGGTACCACCGACCCTAGAAAGTGCTCTGATACCACTTGTTATGCTCTTTACCTATGATAAATTCCAAAATACCAAATATGTAACTAAATACAACCCAGAACACAGAAAAAAATTAGAAAAGCAACAAGTATTTGATTATTCAGAGATGAATGCAATGTTCACTTGCCTCTTCAAGGGGGCAACCTCTAGCAGAGCTGAGCTCGATTACAAAAGAAGACTTAATATCTCCCAATGGGGAGTATCTATCCTTTATATAGGATTCATACATATAATACCATGGGTTATTACCATGGTTATCTCAATACCATCTATCTAATACCATGGCCCATTTGCAACTAACTGTGGTCCCTTTCTTAAATGTGGGTTAACCACTTACAATTATTAATACGTTCTCTATTGTCTCTTTAACTAACTATAACTATGACTCAACCCTATTACATAAATAAAGAGGTTAGGGTTGGACCCTAACAAATAGTTCAAGGCAACCTATGATTTTCATTGGAGGTGGTTTGGTGTTCTCTTTCCTGTGCTTGAACAAGATTGCCATGAGCTCTCTGGGATAGTGAAAATTTTTGGGCTATCTAGATCGTTATGGCTTAGTGTACATAAATTTTACCATTTGAAAGAATCCCAAACATCTTTTGGGCACAGATAAGAGGACTTTTTTGGCCTTTCATTTTCTTGTTTAATATCTTAGACTAGATTTTTGTTGCCATTTCAACTGCACCTACAATGAAAATTTTGTGGGCCAAGAACTCTGAAGGTGTGAATGGAAAATGATTAATTGTCAATGACATTGTGAGTGGGGAAAAATAAATGTAATGCACTAATGATCCTAGAATTTTAAATCACTGTAGCAGAAAAGAGTTTGAAATCTACAAGAAAAAATGGTGTATTTTTTGGTAAAAGTTGATTTTCTAGTGACATTGCTTTGAAGCCTTTCATATTTTTAACTGCTCCCCAATTTGTATTCTTGATTTGTTAGAAATATGGCCAAATTTGATGGAATATTAGATTTGTTGAATATTCTTATACATTCCAGTTTTGATGGGATGGTAAAAACCAACAAGCATATTATGTCTGATACTAGAATTTGTCTACAAGATGCACAAGAGCATATTGATTTTTTGCAACTTGAATCTCAGCTACAATAAGAGGAGTTACATAAGTGCAGTCATGATTCTGAACTTTCATTTGTTTAGGAAAATTATCGATTTGAGACACACTCCCATCAACAACCATAAATTGATCAGATCATTAAACCCCTCGCAGGACAATTTTTACATAAAGATGTAGATGTTCAAGTTCCACTTCCCAAGCCCATCATCAGACCTTGGGAAGAGCTTGTCAATAACATAAAGAAATTGTGTCTTGGATATGGAAAGGATGTGTCATTTCATATTCCATATTACTCAAATCCCATCAAATTCCAGACTGTTGGGTTTCTTCATGATAGTTCACCTTCACCTGTTCGAGATCCTGCTCCTCCACATTCACAGTCAAAGTTGTTAAATGGAAACACTATGATTGAGTTGGCCATATGAAAGATCATTGTTTTAATCTTAATTCGTGTAATCATTGTGTTCATCATACTCATTATTCACACATATGCTTCAAAAACAAACCTCCTGCAAGAGAAAAGATTCATCTTAGAAGGATCACTTCTTGGCAATGGGCTTCAACAATTAAGAATATATTTCAAGTCATACAATAGGATTTGTTCTTGAATATTGAAAAGTATTACAGTTGAGATCACTTCACCTTCTGACCTTGTATTTGATAGTGGGGAAGTGATAGGTCATCTACAAGCTTCAAAGCCACATCAAGCAAGCCTAAGCCACAACTTGCCATACTAGATTCAAAGTTGTAGCCAAAGATGGAGATGCCCTTGAGCATGCCTTTGGTTGGTGGTTAGCCTTAAACCATCTATGCCTGGTTGAGACCTCCCTTTTCAATTTTAGCTTCTCCCTCTTCAAAGAATTGGGGACACTTCGTATAGTAGAAGACTTCAGCTTCTTGCCAGTTTTGGAAGAGTTCTAGGAATTGCATTAAGCATTCAAGATTTGGTGGTCATCCTTAAACCACTGCAAGTTGATACCCCGCTTTTCAGGTTGAGGTTATCCATTTTTATGTAGGTTGCAAACCTACCTCTTCCATGTTGAAGGTCTCCCTCTTCAAAGCATTAGGAGCACTTCCTCTAGAAAAATATTTCACCTTCTTGCCACACTTGGAAGAGTTTTGGGAACTACACTAAGTATTCTAATGTTGGTGGTTATCCTTAAACCACCCCCTTGTGCCAACATTTCAAAGAGCACATTCACCCTAGTGTTGCCATGCAATTTTGCACGTTTTTTATTACATCTCTCTTCTTGGACTCATACATACCCATTTGGAGTAAGGGGGGTAATGTTGGACACCTAATCCTCTAAGGATTTGTGTGGAATGTAAACAGTCAAAAGGTGTCCAAGAGACCAATTGGTATATGGAAACCAAGGGTCATCATAATGTATTATAAATGTATATCATGTGACTAATAAATGAATTCAATTCTTATCCTTTATATTTTGCATTCGACATGTATGTGTTCACATATCCTCTCTAAAAAAAACATCCCCATCCTTCAATGGTTCAAATTTTACAATGAAAAGGCCCCTAGAACATAAATGAATATCATAATAATTCAACTGTCTAGGTGGTAAAAATCCATTGAAATAGATATATTGGTTCTCTCCAAAGGCTATTAAATCTACATATAATTTCTTAGGATTTGAAGATTCTACTATATCATTTACCTCTGAGAGATCTACTACCATTTCTAGGGCTTGTTTTAACTGGGGCTTGGAATTTTTAGGTTCTGATTAGATTTGACTAGAGCATCAGACTTCCCTTTGAGGACATATTTCAAATATTTGGATCTCTTAGGTTTCTTTGGGTTTAGATTGGAAGACCCACCCGTCATTCTCAAGCTAAAAGAAATTGTGGAGTCCTTTCCCAGTCCATAATCCTCTAATGGATATTGATCTTGCAACACCTTACCCTCATATTCAAGCACCTGAAAAGTTGATGGTACACTCGAACGGGTTTGGATAGAATCCTTCATATTCTCCACAAGATCCCATTCCTATATCTAGTAAACAAAGGATTTTCCCTTTACATTTTTTCTAAAAAATTGAAAATGTTCCTTCCTCTATTGTCTTGTCAATGGATCTACCGAATATAGGATTTTTGTTGGTCGGCTCTATAATTGATAGATCCAAATTTTGGCATTGACAGTTCCTTTCTACTTGATTTTACCTCTGAATCTTGTCCAATGTAGTTGGTCCAGGGTCGACCGACCATTTCTATGCCTACATCCTTCATTCTATGCAGATTGTTAGATCCAAAGATATTTTGGGCACCTAAGAATAGCTAAAAATAATTTTTGGTTGTGTCATATTTCTTCAAATCTAGTCCCTTCAGATGCACATCAGCAGGTTGGGAAATGACTTGTAACTTAGAGATGGTTTGGACTGCAAGTAGATCTAGTCCTCTCGGAAACAAATCTACCCAAGAGATACCATCATGAGCCTCTACGGAAATTCGAGATGAATATTTAGCACTACATATAAAAAATGGTCTAAAAACTCTTTTGGAGTCATGTCACCTTCATCTACCAGTTCCAACAGGGAAGATTCGGGCTCTTACACAAAAATAGGTTCCAATAGTTGTAATGGAATCACTGAAAATAAAAGAACACCTTATGAAGAGAGAGATCAAATTACTTGGAGCTACCCCATATGTTTGTTATAGAGAGATCTAACAATCCCAAGATCATGACACGAGGATTAGTAGTAGATTAAAAAACCCTCGATGTCATCACTCCGTAGACTCCAAATATTAAAATTTGTTAAATATAACTTAAAAAAAAAATCAATCTTGGTAAGCTCAATTCCAAATTTAATGAAGGAATATTTTTAGAGTACTCAAATAAGAGAAAGGGTTATAGATATTATAATAAAAGACTGCAAAATAGTTAACATCTTTGATGTAAGAGTGGATGGGGATTTACCTCTAAAAAACAAGCAACGAAGATAGATCAGCTACATTAATCAGACCAACAATGTAGATTAAGTTGAATATATTGAAAAATCAAGAGAAGAAGAAGAATAAAATGAAGAAAAGTGCATTAACCCAAAAAATCCTTCAAGTTATGTAAAAAACATCACCCTTCAAATCATATTGTTGGAAATAAGGATGCAAGAGTATAAACTTGAAGAAGACCAATAAAAACCTCTTGTAAAGCACATATTTCCTATTGGGTCCTTCACTTTTTTGGAAATATTTTCGATCCAAGCTCGCAGAATAGTTGCAGAGGAAGAATGGATAGATCCACTGGAAGAAGACCATCAGAAAAAAAGTAGCAGTAACCATTGGGGCTTGCGTAGCAGAAAAAGAAGGAAAACACACCTGCAAAAGGACATGAAATTTCAATTTTGAAAGAATAAATAAGGAAAGGAACAAAGTCACTGGATTTTTTCAAAGAGGACCAAATCAAATACGTGACCAAGAAAACTACATGAGGACAAGATTGAGTGATCCATATTTGATCCTGAAAACCAGAAAATTAGCAAGAGCAGAGTAAAGATTTCAATGTAAAAATGACAGAAAAATGTTGGAATAGAAAAAAACTTTGCAATACTTTTACTAAAAAGAACCCACTGCCCCTTAAAACCAAGGTGGAATACACTTTTATTCACTTGATGTTATTTCTAAAACTAATATATTTTAAAAGGAACAGAAAGAAAAATGTAATTTAGAAATTGTATTCAGACATCAAATGATCCCGTGATCCATGGATGAAGTAGTCACTTTCTTTCTCTTTTTCCTCTTTCCACTTTTCTTTCCCAACTCAGTTGTTGGATGTTTCCTTTTCATTTTGATTTCTTATCTCTTGGAGTCAGTCAGTTAATTCCAAATTCCTCCATGTTTAAATCTGGAAGTGTCCCTGCTTCCATTAGCAAATCTAGAAAATTCTTCTCCAATATCTCTATAGGTATCCATTTAGCTTGAGTTGGAGTGTGTGCCCTCCGACTTACTAGGTTTGATATGGACTATTGTTTGTGAGTGTTTCTTGTCTGATAGTCAAGAATAGGATCCTTGAGGAGAGGAGGTTGAAAATTCAGTATATTGTCCACTAGATGTTGCAGTATGACCTCTTGTTTAGGACAGGAGGTTCAAAACTCTTTAAATAGTTAACATTCATAACATCATGGATGCCTAGCTAGGGAGGC
>APFE031515638.1:5987-27075 GCA_000404065.3 Pinus taeda
ATCTCTTACTCATCCCTGGGCGAATTCAAAGAGGCAAGTGTCACAAGAGAAGTTTCTGGAAGATTCCATGATCATCCAACTTGCAAACTGTCTCTGCCATTTGTCTACTCTCGCCCATCGCACCCTACAGAAGGGCTTTCTAGTATGCATCACACTTTTTGCACTGAGCAGATGAGATGCATCGCACCTGTTAGAGTCGGCCTGGTCAAGTCCTCTGTCAGGGATCAAAACTCTTTATGCATTTCATGATTAGGTGTCCCGCTCCTCTCTTCCAGTTGCATTTCGCTAGGGACATGCCATGAGCTGATGGAGAAAGTCATGCTAGTTAGTTTCCGTCATGTCTGGCCCATGCTGGTTCAGGTCTTTGTCCAAAATCAATGAAATTCATGATAGTCAAGGTCTAGTCCTATTTTAGGACAGAGTCATTTTTGGTTTGAGTCTAGAAATTCATCAGTTTGGTCCTTAAAAAATCATATCCAGAAACAAGCCATGCAGGCCAAAGGGAAACCTTGTACACCTACAGTGCAGAAAGCTTCATCATCACCGCAAGAGACATCGACTCTTCTTCAAAACTCTATTTGAAGAAAAGTCAAGCAAGGTCAACTATGACAAAAATTTTCAGAAATCGGCAGTTGACATTTTCAGATGCAATCATGGATGTTAAAGCCGGAGGCCCAGTCACACAATCGCCACAAAGGAATGCCAAAAATTTCATCAAGAGAGCCAAAATTTCGAAGAAAAAATGGAAAAAATAGAGTGCTGTAAAAGTCAATAAAATGGTGCAAACTCAAACATTAGAAAGTGGGTTTTTTAAAGAGGAAAAAATGAAAACAGTTTCTCTCAAGCCTATAAATACATATTGTGGCCCAAAGCAAAGCCATTGTGCCATTGGAGACTTAGAAAGACATTGCAAAAGGTGGGAGAGTGATATTGGTGAGTGTTTGAGTGAGTTGGTAGATGATTTGGGAAGCGCGGCGCACACAAGCAGGAGCGCGGCGCATACACCGTGCGCGATGCATACACAGCCAGCCCGCCGTTGAACGAATACACAGGCGCGACGCATATAAGGTGCGTGGTGCACTGGGAAGAGCGCGCGGCGCACACAATCCAGCAGCTCAAAAACAAGGCAAAACCGTTTCAAATCTTTGTGAAGCCCATCAAATCAAGAGGTAGGCTTTATGACACCTCTTGTACATCTATTTTTTCAATGATATGGTGTTTATAAGATGTTTAAATGGTACCCAAAAGAACAAGGCCATCCATGGAAAAGATCACCAAGAAAAACGATAAATGGGGTTGCAAAATTGTGATGATGCCACCAAGGTTCTCTCCCCTGCCGTTGTCCCCTCACCCCTCATCATTCTCACCTCCCCTCCATCATGTTTCCTAAGAAAATCATCCTAAATTCACCACTAAAACCCCCTCCCTTGTTTTTCAAAGAAAGCTGGGCGACTTTTCCAGTGCGTAGCGCACACACAAGGTGGCGCGGCGCACTGGGAGCTCGGCCACAGTGCAAAATTGCCACTGGCGCGGCACATACCCGGCGCGCGGCGCATTGGGCAGAGCGCGCAACGCGCAGACTTATAAGCCAAAAATGCACTAAATTGCCCAAAATTTTTATGAATGACCCTCAAGGTTGGAGAGGTAGCCCAACTACCTTCGTCATTGGCGTTTAAACTTGAAGGGGAATGTTATTATGACGACCATGAAATCAAATGCAAAATTTTAAAAATAAAACAAAGATGATATAGAGAAGGTCAAGAAAGCTAGGGTTTTGCTACAATGACTTTATTATGAAAGCATGCTCCTACCCTACCTCTATCAGCTAATCCCCCTGTAGCAGTTTCCCCTAATAATCACCCTAGCTCCACTGTAATCATATCCATTTGTCCCCTCTATTCCTATGGCTCAAAACATCCAAACCATACCCCATCAACACCATACTCAAACACTCCCAAATCCCTGATAAATTTCTCCTTTTAAACCCCTATTCCTCTTTTCATCATTCCCCTCCTAAACACCCCTGTTTTATTGTCCCCTTGGTGACAGATTTGCAGAGCATCTATCAATTCAGTGGTTTCAGAGGGCAGAAAAGAAATTCAGGGTACAAACAGCAGTAATGGCATCGGAAATTTCATCAGATTATGAGGGGGAAACCCACAGTGATACATATTTAGGAGAACAGGCTCCCCGGAGGACTAGGAGTGGCAGATATGTCAGGGATGAACCAAACACCCTCACGGAGTTGCAGGCATGCCTTCTCGCTATGTCTTGTTTCCAGCACTTGGCATGTTTCGAATTTTGTCAGAGGGTGGCAAATGTCAGAATTCATCATGAGTTGGCCCGCCTCTTTTCACTTCACCTACATGGAGGACAGTCTATCTTGGTGGGGGTCACTTTCACATTGACACCAGAAACCATATCAGTGGTAACAGGCATACCAAATGTTGGAGAACAGTGGCACAAGAAGATGAAGGTGGAGAGGTAACTTTATGAGCCTTACATAAAGGCCAGTTGTTTGAGTCAGCTCACGAGAGTTTTCCCATCCAGATTTCTGAGAGATGATTATGCTCTGCTCGTGAGATTGATCATGAAATACTTCAGTTGTGAGGGGAGGTTTTATCGCCTTTATGCCTATCACATTAGGTTACTCATGCACTTCACCAGGGTGCGTATGATGAACCTCCCATTCTTCATTTGCGGGAACATAGAGAGGATGAGAAAATTCATGCAACACAAGACCCCTCGGCAGCAGCTCAACAGTGTATATCACTTTGCTCTTATCCAGATTTTGGTGGACCATCAGTTGAGATTGCAAGGCATTGCTTGGGAGGACTTCATCTCCCGTGACTTCTTTAGCGCTCCACAGGTAGTATCAGAGGAAAAACATGAGATAGGGGGTACTTCTCATCAGCATGAGTGCCATGAGACCACTGTGGTGCCATTTTCCATCACATATCAGAGAGGCTATCCAAAAGGCACCAGGCCTTTGTTTGTAGCAGCAAAGCGAGTGTTATCTCCACCTGGGGTGGAAGGGGCCTCGCTTCCAGCATCGACGACACAGGAACAGGATAGAGGTAAGGAGCCAATGCATGAGGAGGGGACTTCGGGTGAGCCATCAGGTGCTCAAGGGACCGGTGACATCCTCATTCCGGATGAAGAGACAAACGCAGAAAATGCCAAACTGAGGATGATTTTTCAGGAGTAGGACACATAAATCAAAGACTTGATACTCAATTTCGAGAGGTCTAGATGGGTCATCAACTATCTGTAGCAGAGGAACAAACAACTGGAAGACCAACATGTGATCATGGAGTTGCAGAACATCCGTGAGGGTCGCCTAACTGCCCAGCAGAGGAGGATTGAATTCACTTCATTGGAGCAACAAGTTATGGATGATCGTGAGTATGTTCTTGAGAGAGTCAACATGCACCTGGACAGAATGTTGAACAAGGCCGACAAGGACAACACACTGCTGAGACACATGGCTCATCATTACAGGGCATGGAAATTGAGTTTGAGGGCCCGGATAAGGAGTTTGAAAGCTAAACTAAGGAAAGCCACAAAAAGGGAAAAAAGGGCAAAAGAGTAAGATAGGATCAGGATCTTGGGTGAGGCCTCCTTGACTCAACAAAGCACCCCATAGAGAACTTCCAGCCCAAATCTCAAAAAATTTGGGCAAATTTTGGTCACAGTGAAATTTTTTGGGCAAAAAACAGGGATTTTCTCCCTGTGTGCGCGACGCTAAATTTCTAGCACTCCAATCGAGAAAAGGTTTGCATGTTTGGATTGAAAATCGAAAAATACATCTACTAGTGTCCGGGCTAGAAATTTTGATAAGTCTTGTGTCTCCTAAAGGTAAAAAAACACTCAAAAATGGCCTTTCTGCCACTTTTTGGACACACGAAAGCAGTCTTGGGAGAATGAAGATTTGGAGGGGCAAATGAGCTTCAAATTCAGAAATTCCAGTGGGGTTAGAAAATATACAGGCCAAGCTTTCCAGCAAGCCCACTTGGGAACATTTTGGACACCTAGAAGTGCCCCAAAACAGGCCCCAAAGTAGCGGGATGCACAAAGAAATTAGTGCGGCGCACAGAGGAAAAATTGCCAATTTGCTTCCGTTTTGAGAAATTTCGGTTCGCGACTTCTCCAAGTGGGCCAGATCATCTACACTTCAGTTCTTTGGCACCAAAGGTGGAATTTAAATTTTTTTTTCTCCAAATTGGATTCTATCCAAGTGGCGAAGGAAGGTAAACGGTCACCCCAAAGCCAAATATCATATTTGCAGCGCTGCACCTGTAGCTAATGGTTGGCTCTCCATCTCCATTTCGAAATGATTTGAGTAACTTCCCAACCCCTGGGCGTTCTATCTATTCCTCACACATTCTATATATTGTATGCAAGTTATTTGAAAAAGGTTGGTTGGCTTGTAACTTCTGGGAGACTGTGGGAAAGAAACTTTGTTTCTGCATTGTATATTTTTACAGAGAATTAATGAAAGGCAGTGGCTCTGCTTCATGAGATTCCTGTGGTTGTGAGTATAGAAAGTGTTTCTCTTATGTTGCATATGTATCTTGTTATGTTTTGTATTCCATTTCGCATTCATTTCTGGTGAAAATTTTCAAGTGAGATAAGGTAGAATTCAATTCTATTGCTCTACCTGTTGGAAAATTTCATATACAATGTTCATTCTTCTGTTTGAAAAGGATTCATGTCACCCATGCCCTTTTCAACTTCTTAATCATTCTCTTCATTTCTTTGTTATGTTCCATAGTTTCATTTCGTATCCATCTCTGGTGAAATTTTTCGAGTGAGATAAGGTAGAATTCAATTCTATTGCTCTACCTGTGGGGAAATTTCATATACAATGTTCATTCTTCTGTTTGAAAAGGATTCATGTCGCCCATGCCCTTTTCAACTTCTTAATCAATCTTTCCATCCCGCCACATTTAAAAACTAAATTGCTATGCTTTCAGGCTACCTTGCCTCACGAAATAATCTGTGCTTTCATTTTAAGTTCTCTGTTCATTGAGGTCCAGTGGTCCCATAACATCCCAGAAATACAGTCATTCATAAAAATCACTCCTTGTTTTCATTTCCACTTACTAGCCTAAGACAAATAGTTCATTGTAAGTCATCTCAATCCTTCTCGTTCATCTATTCACTGAATGTGACCCGGAGAGATCCCTCTCCTGTTCTGGTAGGGCTAGCTACCAGACTGAGCTTGGTTTGTGGTTACCCTGAATTTTGCCTTCCTTCAGCCTGAGGCGGATTTAGGTGCTAACATAGTGGTGACTCCACTGGGGACGACTAAGTTCAAAATCAAATCCCCGTGTTTCTTAATAATTTTAAGCTCCCGGATGATGAGCTTAGGATTGGAAAGGTTGAGCGAGTTGGTTGTGTCCTGTGATTTTTCTCAAAAGCACACTGGCTTCAAGACGATATACCAGAGCAATCCAGACCCGAATCCTCCTCATATCTTCGAAAACCCCAATTTGATCCCCAAGCTCCTTCATCAAGAGAGCACCATAACTCCCGTGTTCAAATCCCATTCATGTCCCGACATTTTTGAGTATCTTGAAGAGCTTGTGTTCGATGATCGGTTGGAGATATCATTGTTTGAGTCTAAATATGAAAGGGCTGTTGATTATACTGTCTCTGATCCGCAATTTCTTGTAGACCTCGAAACAAAGAGAGCTAATAGATTAATTGACAATTACATTGCGACACCGCTCCAAAATCCAATTGCAAGCCCCATGCAAACTGTGCACACTCCTCCAACACCTCCAAGGCCAAATCCGCCAAAAATGATGGCTGCATGTTTTGTACCCCTTGTTCTACCCCAAGTTCTAGATGATATGCCCGCTGATTACCAAAGCAAAATCCCATTTTTTGATGGCTCTCCTAGCGGCATTATTGCGCAGCAACACGTGGAACGAATGACAGACTTTTGTGAACTTTATGATATCACTATGGAGAACGTGTTAATGAGGCTCTTCGTACAAACATTTGTAGGTGACGTGAAGAAATGGTTCAGAGGTCTACCAGCTGCACGTATCACCACCTTGGAAGACCTACATAGAACATTCTTGAATCGCTGGGAGGTGAAAAAGAACCCTCTTCAAATTCTGTCCAAATACGAGCAAATCAAGAGAAATGCTGGTGAGTCAGTCCAAGATTATTGCACGATATTCAATACAGTATACAATGAAATTCCAGATGATCTAAGGCCACCCGTGAGACTAGCCATGGTGAAATTCCCTAATGGTTTTGATGCTGATATGGCTTATCAATTGAGAGAAAGGGAACTGGCCACAATGGAAGACATTCAGAGAATTGCGATCAGCATTGAGGCGAACCTGCTATCCAAACGAGCTAGAGGGAAAGCAGAGAAGAATACCATTGTGAAAGAAGAATCTTCTGCAATAGATCAGCTTCTCAAAAAGGTAGTACAGATGTTTGAAAGGGTAAAACTTGAAAAGCCAGAATCACAAGTGAGGAATCCTAAATTTTGTGGTCAGCAGCAGCCACAGTATAGGATAAGACAAAGAGATCAATGAACTCAAGAGCAGAATGCACAATAGCCGGTACAAACACCTTTATAGCAGAATTTTCTTCATGGACTAGAGTCAGACGAGGATGGGAATGTAGTAGGTGAAGAAAACCATCTCTTTATTCCAGATGAGTTGCCTACTTACATTACCGAAGAAGAAGAATATGCAGTGAATTCAGCTGCACACCAAGACACTGATTTTATTCTAGTTAGTGACAATGTGTTGGAAGAAGAATCAGAAGAATATCAAAGAGGGTATATGAATGCTTTGTCTGCACAACAACAACGATATTCACTTAGAAACAAAGATGTGCCAGCCATACCAATTCAGAAAAAGAGGGAGGGTAGAAAAACAAAGAATGATTTATCAACTACACAAAGAAAAGGAAAGGAGGCGGTTGGTACGGAGAGAAGCAAATCAAAACCTGCAGAGCAATCACAGCAACCTACCACCTCAAAGGAAGAAGAAAGGAAGAAGATCCCTGTCAAGGAGGTAGAAAAAACTCCCACTTTTAGCCTAGAGAACGAGATTTCTAAGTTAAAGATATCCATCCCCTTGACTGAAGTAATGAAGAACATCATTTATAAAGGACATATTTCTAAAATGTTGAATTGGGACCCAATGTCCGACATGGTAAATGTAGAAGAGGATCAGCCTAAAATGATTTTTGGACCAACATCAAATGGTGATTCTCGTGACAATGAGGTGCCCCCTTTCTACATTAGTTTGAGGTTGCATGATTTCATTTTACATAATGCCATGTTCGATTCCGGAGCGTCTCACAATCTCATGCCCAAGGCTATCATGGATAAGCTTGGCCTGGATATCACTCGGCAATATCATGATCTTTATTCATTCGATTCCAGCAGAGTAAGATGTATAGGTCTCATCAAAGACTTGGTTGTGAGTTTGGATCAGCTTCCTATGAAAAATGTCTTGATGGATGTGGTGGTAGCAGATATTCCTCCAAGGTTTGGCATGCTTCTTTCCAGGTCTTGGGTAGCAAAATTTAAAGGGACACTACAACTTGATTTCTCCTATGCAACAATCCCAGTGTTTGGAAAAATGAGGAAGTTATATCGGGAACAAAAGATGAAATATATGATCACAAGCAAGGAGAAACCGATAAATCATCCCATTAACTATGTACATATAGATTTAGAGTCTTTTGTTTTGTTTTCAGATAATTTAAATGAGATAGATAGTCAGATGGTAGAAGCAGATGACATTCCAGAGATAGCAAAATTTTTTAGAGAGATTTTGAAAAAATAAAGACAAGAAAAGCAGCAAAATATTGGGCAGTCAGCTGAAAACGATGGGCAGCAAGCAGACAAAGCACAACAAACTGATTTTCAGCACTTACAAGAGGAAGAAGAAGGCTTATGGACCATGGATTTTGATGGAGTAGTAGGGAATGATGGAGCTGGTATTGGCATTTGGGTACGAATTCCTTTCTCTGCCCCAAACAAAGTACCTAGCAGCGTGAGAATTTGCTCCTACAAGCTGGCCTTTGAATGTTCAAATAATGAAGCCGAATATGAAGCTCTGATTGCTGGCCTGAAAATTCTTAGAAAGATGAATGCAAAGATAATTTCAATATATGGCGACTCTGAGTTGGTAATAAAACAGGTCAGAGGTGAATATCAAGCAAAACATCCTAGGATGCGGGCTTATCGAAATGCAGTTTTGGACATCTTGAAGCTGTTTTTCGAATACACTTTGACATGTGTGCCAAGAATCCAAAATAGTATTGCTGATGCTCTTGCCAAGGTAGCGAGTAGCTTAAAGATCCCCATGAACTCCAGCAATAGATTTGAAATTCATGTCAAGCACCGTCCAACCATTCCAGACAATCAACGACATTGGCAAGTGTTTCAAGATGACGAGGAGATTAAAGATTTTCTGCTCAACAAAGGCAAGCTCGAAGAAACCTCAATCGATGTGGAAAATGATGAAGACAAAGGGAATGGTATAGATGAAGTGCAAATCAATCAAATGGACATAATGCAACTAAAGAATAACATCATTCCTAAAGGTTTGATACCTCTAGAAGAACTTTTTGATTAGGATGATGTAGCCCGCAAACCAACATTGCAGCCGACAGAAAAGGGTGTAGAAGAGGTCAACATCGGTACAACTACCAATCCAAAGTTGGTAAAATTGTCTAAAGCATTACCACCAAAGATCAAAGACAAATATATTAGTTTGATGGCTTCATTTGTAGATGTATTTGCTTGGGATTATTCTGATTTAAAGACCTATGATACAAATATCATTCAACATACGATACCTATCAAGCCCAACCAAAAACCATTTAGACAAAAGCTGAGGAGGATAAATCCAAAGTTGCTGCCATCCATCGAAAAAGAGGTAAATAGGTTTTTCAAATCAGGTATCATTGTGCCCATCAAATTTTCAGATTGGATATCTAACTTAGTGCCTGTACGTAAGAAGACCGGTGAGATCCGCCTATGCATTGATTTCAAAAATCTAAATAAGGTCTCATTGAACCATATACTTCAGCGAGTAGTAGGGGCGTCTCGTATGTCGCTGCTTGATGGTTATTCCGGATATAACCAAATTTCAGTCCATGAAGATGATAGAAACAAGACAGCATTCACCACTCCATGGGGAACCTTTCACTATGCTAAAATGCCATTCGGTTTAAAGAATGCAGGTGCCACATTTCAGCTTGCAATAGACTTGGAATTTGCAAATGAGAAGGATGTATTTTTGGTGGTGTACTTGGACGAGTTGACGGTGTTTTCAAAATCTGATGAAGAACACATGCATCACCTAAAAATTTTCTTTCAAAAATGCAGGAAATATGGTTTATAGCTGAATCCAAAGAAGAGCTTGTTCGCCATGGAGGAAGGAAAATTACTTGGGCATATCATTTCGAAAGATGGCATCCGCATAGATCCCGCACGTGTCCAAGCAATTCAGCAAATCGATCTGCCTAGAAACAAAAAGGAAATAAAATCATTCAATGGTAAGATGAATTTTCTGCGTCGTTTTGTACCCAATCTTGCAGAACACTTGAAAGAAATGACCAACATGCTTAAAAAGGACAGCCAGGTGAAATGGACAGATGAGGCAGTAAAATATTTCAACTTGATCAAATTGGCCCTTTCTTCAGCTCCATTTCTAGTAAGCCCAAACTATACTCAGGATTTCATAGTGTTTTCTTTTGCTTCGGAGCATACTATGGCAGCAGTATTATTGCAAAAGAAAGAGGGTCATGAAAGACCCATTGCATTTTTCAGCAGAGCTATAAGAGACGCAGCTTTAAAGTATAACATCATTGAGAAGCAAGCCCTGGCCTTGGTGAAGGCATTGAAAGACTTCCGGGTATATATCCTACATTCTCACATTCTGGCCTATGTTCCTAATACTGCTGTAAAAGATGTTTTGGTACAGACTGATCTGGAAGGAAGAAGAGGCAAATGGATTGCAGCCTTGCTAGAATACGATGTGGAGATAAAGCCTACAAAGCTGATCAAAGGATAGGGGTTGGCGAAGCTAATGGCTGAATCAAATTTGCATGCATTAGACATAAATCTGATTTCTGCCCTGACCGATGAAAATGAGGAAGGAATGTCAATTCAGGTACCTGAAATGTTTGCGTTGTCCCCATGGTATTCTGATGTAATATATGTGCTGCAAAATCTATCACCACCGCCTGGCATGACTAGAAACAAAGCGAGAACACTTAAATTGAAAGCTGCCAAGTTTTGTATTATGAATTCTGCATTATATTGGAAGATCCCAGTGGCATTTTGTTAAACTGCCTGGTGGAAGAGGAGGCAAAGAAAGCCATGGAATATTTCCACGGAGGAGAGTGTGGTGGTCATCTTTTTTGGAAATCAACAGCTAACAAAATTTTGAGAGCAGGGTACTACTGGCCTACTTTGTTTGCTGATGTGCATAAGATGGTAAAGCGCTGTCATAAGTGTCAAATTTTCGAAGGAAAACAGAAATTACAACCTTTTCCACTCAAGCCTATCGAAGTGAGCGCTCCTTTTCAGCAGTGAGGGTTGGATTTCATTGGGGAAATTCATCCCGCATCTTCCGGACAGCATAGATGGATCCTTACAACCACGAACTACTTCACAAAATGGATGGAGGCAGCCCCTACCAGACAAGCGACGGACACGGTAATCATTTCATTTCTTGAAAATAACATCTTGTCTCGCTTTGGTTGTCCCAACAAAATAATCACTGATAATGCAGCAACGTTTAAATAAAAAGGATGGTAGAATTTTGTCATAAGTATCACATAATTTTGGGTCATTCAAACGCCTACCATCCGCAAGGCAATGGGTTGGAGGAATCTTCAAATAAATCTTTAGTCAACATCATCAAGAAGCTGCTGGAAATAAATAAGAAGAGCTGGAACAAGAGGTTGATTCATGCGCTTTGGGCAGATCGGATCACTCACAAAAAATCCATTGGTATGTCACCATTTGAGCTTGTTTATGGAGTGGACACAGTATTTCCCGCTTCTCTTGCTGCCCCAGTGATCAAACTCCTTCAGGAGGCTGGCAGTGAGGAAGATCCCATGCAGAGAAGGCTGAATCAAATGATCCACTTGCAGCAAACAAGAGAATAAGTCTTCAAGAACACATCTAAATTGCAGGAGAAAATCAAGAAAATTTATGATAGAAAGGCCAAGATGGATAGATTTTAGGTGGACGATGTAGTACTGAAATGGGATGCAAGAAACGAGGAGAAAGGCAAGCACGGAAAGTTCGAAAATTTGTGGAAAGGTCCTTTCAAGATCGCAGCATACAGGGGTCAGAATGCCTTTCTTCTCAAGGAAATAAGTGGAGAAGGTTGTCCTGGAGGGCCGATCAATGGTCGACTGCTCAAACAATATCACTGTTGATCTATGAACGCTGCTTCCATGGTCATTGTAAATACTATTTTCTTTTATTTTAGTTTGGTTTCAGTATGTACAATCAGTTTTTGAGTCATTCCAATTGTCAAGTTTGAGTCAATTTCTCGGTCATTCCAGTTTTGTAAATAAGTCAGAGTCTTGTGCTGTTTATCAAAATGATGACTCCATAGCCCAATGGACCAAGAGGCACTGTCTAGCTCCTCCAGATATATGCTGTTCTTGGCACCTCCAAGGAGCTACCATCCCCCATTGGAGCCAATGTTAGAGTCGGCCTGGTCAAGTCCTCCGTTAGGGATCAAAACTCTTTATGCATTTCATGATTAGGTGTCCCGCTCCTCTCTTCCAGTTGCATTTCGCTAGGGACATGCCATGACCTGACGGAGAAAGTCATGCTAGTTAGTTTCCCTCATGTCTGGCCCATGCTGGTTAAGGTCTTTGTCCAAAATCAATGAAATTCATGATAGTCAAGGTCTGGTCCTATTTCAGGACAAAGTCATTTTTGGTTTGAGTCTAGAAATTCATCAGTTTGATCCTTGAAAAAACATGTCCAGAAACAAGCCATGCAGTCCAAAGGGAGACCTTGTACAACTACAGTGCAGAAAGCTTCATCATCACCGCAAGAGACATCGACTCTTCTTCAAAACTCTGTTTGAAGAAAAGTCAAGCAAGGTCAACTATGACAAAATTTTCCAGAAATCGACAGTTGAAATTTTCAGATGCAGTCATGGATGTTAAATCCGGAGGCCCAGTCACACAATCCCCGCAAAGGAATGCCAAAAATTTCATCAAGAGAGCCAAAATTTCGAAGAAAAAATGGAAAAAATAGAGTGCTGTAAAAGTCAATAAAATGGTGCAAACTCAAACATTAGAAAGTGGGTTTTTTAAAGAGGAAAAAATCAAACCAGTTTCTCTCTAGCCTATAAATACATATTGTGGCCCAAAGCAAAGCCATTGTGCCATTGGAGACTTAGAAAGACATTGCAAAAGGTGGGAGAGTGATATTGGTGAGTGTTTGAGTGAGTTGGTAGATGATTTGGGAAGCGCGACGCACACAAGCAGGAGCGCGGCGCATACACCGCGCACGACGCATACATAGCCAGCCCATTGTTGAACGAATACACAGGCGCGACGCATATAAGGCGCACGGCGCACACAATCTAGCAACTCAAAAACAAGGCAAAATCGTTTCAAATCTTTGTGAAGCACATCAAATCAAGAGGTAGGCTTTATGACACCTCTTGTACATCTATTTTGTCAATGATATGGTGTTTATAAGATGTTTAAATGGTACCCAAAAGCACAAGGACATCCATGGAAAAGATCACCAAGAAAAACAATAAATGGGGTTGCAAAATTGTGACGATGCCACCAAGGTTCTGCTCCCCTCCCCTTGTCCCCTCACCCCTCATCATTCTCACCTCCCCTCCATCATGTTTCCTAAGAAAATCATCCTAAATTCACGACTAAAACCCCCTCCCTTGTTTTTCAAAGCAAGCTGGGCGACTTTTACAGTGCGCGGCGCACACACAAGGTGGCGCGGCGCACTCAGGGCGCGCGGTGCACTGGGAGCCCAGCCACAGTGCAAAATTTCCACTGGCGCGGCGCATACCCGGCGCGCGGCGCACTGGGTAGAGCGCGCGACGCGTAGACTTATAAGCCCAAAATGCACTAAATTGCCCAAAATTTTTATGAATGACCCTCAAGGTTGGAGAGGTAGCCCAACTACCTTCGTCATTGGCATTTAAACGTGAAGAGGATTGTTATTATGACAACCATGACATCAAATGCAAAATTTTTAAAAGTAAAACAAAGATGATATAAAGAAGGTCAAGAAAGCTAGGGTTTTGCTACAGTGACTTTATTGCGAAAGCATGCTCCTACCCTACCTCTATCAGCTAATCCCCCTGTAGCAGTTTCCCCTAATAATCACCCTAGCTCCACTGTAATCATATCCATTTGTCCCCTCTATTCTTATGGCTCAAAACATCCAAACCATACCCCATCAACGCCATACTCAAACACTCCCAAATCCCTGATAAATTTCTCCTTTTAAACCCCTATTCCTCTTTTCATCATTCCCCTCCTAAACTCCCCTGTTTTATTGTCCCCTTAGTGACAGATTTGCAGAGCATCTATCAGTTTAGTGGTTTCAGAGGGCAACAAAAAAATTCAGGGTACAAACAACAGTAATGGCATCGGAAATTTCATCAGATTATGAGGGGGAAACCCACAGTGATACAGCTTCAGGAGAACAGGCTCCCCGGAGGCCTAGGAGTGGCAGACATGTCAGGGATGAACCAAACACCCTCACGGAGTTACAGGCATGCCCTCTCGCTATGTCTTGTTTCCAGCACTTCGCATGTTTCAAATTTTGTCAGAGGGTGGAAAATGTCAAAATTCATCATAAGTTGGCCCACCTCTTTGCACTTCACCTACATGGAGGATAGTCTATCTTGGCGAGGGTCACTTTCACACTGACACCAAAAACCATATCAGTGGCAACAGGCATACCAAATGTTGGAGAACAGTGGCATAAGAAGATGAAGGTGGAGAGGGAACTTTATGAGCCTTACATAAAGGCCAGTTGTTTGAGTCAGCTCACGAGAGTTTTCCCATTCAAATTTCTGAGAGATGATTATGCTCCGCTCATGAGATTGATCATGAAATACTTCAGTTGTGAGGGGAGGTTTTATCGCCTTTATGCCTATCACATCAGGTTACTCATGCACTTCACCAGGGTGCATATGATGAACCTCCCATTCTTCATTTGTGGGAACATAGAGAGGATGAGAAAATTCATGCAACACAAGACCCCTCAACAACAGCTCAACAACGTATATCACTTTTCTCTTATCCAGATTTTGGTGGACCATCAGTTGAGATTGCAGGGCATTGCTTGGGAGGACTTCATCTCCCGTGACTTCTTCAACGCTCCACAGGTAGTATCAGAGGCAAAACATGAGATAGGGGGTACTTTTTCTCATCATCATGAGCGCCATGAGACCACTGTGGTGCCATTTTCCATCACATATCAGAGAGGCTATCCGAAAGGCACCAGGCCTTTGTTTGTAGCAGCAAAGCGAGTGTTATCTCCACCTGGGGTGGAAGGGGCCTCGCTTTCGGCATCGACGACACAAGAATAGGACAGAGGTAAGGGGCCAATGCATGAGGAGGGGCCTTCGGGTGAGCCATCAGGTGCTAAAGTGACCGGTGTCATCCTCATTCGGGATGAAGAGACAGAGGCAGAAAATGCCAAACCGAGGATGATTATTCAGGAGATGGACAAAGAAATCAAAGACTTGATACTCAATTTCGAGAGGTCCAAATGGGTCATCAACTATGTGGGGCAGAGGAACAAACAGCTAGAAGACCAGCATGTGATCATGGAGCTGCAAAACATCCGTGAGGGTCACCTAAATGCCCAGCATAGGAGGATTGAATTCACTTCATTGGAGTAACATGTTATGGATGATCGTGAGTCTATTCTTGAGAGAGTCAACATGCACCTGGACAGAATGTTGAACAAGGCCGACAAGGACAACACACTGCTGAGACACATGGCTCATCATTACAGGGCATGGAACTTGAGTTTGAGGGCCCGGATAAGGAGTTTGAAAGCAAAACTGAGGAAAGACACAAAAAGGGCAAAAAGGGAAAAAGAGAAATATAGGCTCAGGATCTTGTTTTAGGCCTCCTTGACTCAGGAAAGCACCCCATAGAGAAATTCCAGTCCAAATCTCAGAACATTTGGGCAAATTTTGGTCACAGGGAATTTTTTTGGGCAAAAAACAGGGATTTTCTCCCTGTGCGCCGCGCACCCTGCGCGACGCTAAAATTATAGCACTCCAATCGAGAAAAGGTTTGCATTTTTGGATTCAACATCGAAAAATACATCTATCGGTGTCTGGGCTAGAAATTTTGATAAGTCTTGGGTCTCTAAAGGTAAAAAAACACTCAAAAATGGCCTTTCTTCCACTTTTTGGACACACAGAAAGCAGTCTTGGGAGAATGAATATTTGGAGGGGCAAATGAGCTTCAAATTTAGAAATTCTAGTGGGGTTAGAAAGTAGATAGGCCAAGCTTTCCATCAAGCCCACTTGGGAACATTTTGGACACCTGGAAGTTCCCCTAAATAGACCCCAAAGTAGCGCGACGCACAGAGAAATTGGCGCGGCGCACAGAGGAAAAATTGCCAATTTGCTTCCGTTTCGGGAAATTTCGGTTCGCGACTACTCCAAGTGGGCCCGCTCATCTACAATTCAGTTATTTGGCACCAAAGGCGACATTTAATTTTTTTTTTTCTCTAGATTGGCTTCTATCTAAGTGGCGAAGGAAGGCAAACGGTCACCCCAAAGCCAAATGTCATATTTGCAGCGCTGCACCTGTAGCTGATGGTTGGCTCTCCATCTCCATTTCGAAATGATTTGAGTAACTTCCTAACCCCTGGGCATTCTATCTCTTCCTCACACATTCTATATACTGTATGCAAGTTATTTGCAAAAGGTTGGTTAGCTTGTAACTTCTGGGAGACTGTGGGAAAAAAACTTTGTTTCTGCATTGTATATTTTTACAGAGAATTAATGAAAGGCAGCGGCTCTGTTTCATGAGATTCCTGTGGTTGTGAGTATAGAAAGTGTTTCTCTTATGTTGCATATGTATCTTGTTATGTTTTGTATTCCATTTCGCATTCATTTCTGGTGAAATTTTTCGAGTGAGATCAGGTAGAATTCAATTCTATTGCTCTACTTGTGGGAAAATTTCATATACAATGTTCATTCTTCTGTTTGAAAAGGATTCATGTCACCCATTCCCTTTTCAAATTCTTAATCATTCTCTTCATTTCTTTGTTATGTTCCATAGTTTCATTTCTTATCCATCTCTGGTGAAATTTTTCGAGTGAGATAAGGTAGAATTCAATTCTATTGCTCTACCTGTGGGAAAATTTCATATACAATGTTCATTATTTTGTTTGAAAAGGATTCATGTCGCCCGTGCCCTTTTCAACTTCTTAATCAATATTTCCATCCTGCCACATTTTAAAACTAAATTTCTATGCTTTCAGCCTACCTTGCCTCACGAAATAATCTGTGCTTTCATTTTAAGTTCTCTGTTCATTGAGGTCCAGTGGTCCCATAACATCCCAGAAATACAGTCATTCATAAAAATCAATCCTTATTTTCATTTCCACTTACTAGCCTAAGACAAATAGTTCATTGTAAGTCATCTCAGTCCTTATCGTTCATCTATTTATTGAGTGTGACCCGTAGAGAGCCCTCTCCTATTCTGGTAGGGCTAGCTACCAGACTGAGCTTGGTTTGTGGTTACCTTGAATTTTTCCTTCCTTCAGCCTGAGGCAGATTTAGGTGCTAACAACACCCTTAACACTGAGCAGTTTGTATGGTCCAGTTTTGACCAGTTTTGAGCAGTTTTCCATGGAGAACTTCTGGGAGATGATGTAATCAACTAACCTTGTTCCTTTAGGGTGTGAAACAACACTTTTAGGGACCTTAAAGCCCTTGGTTTTATGGACATATATGATTGGGTTTGCCAAGTGCCCAAAATGTCATATAACAATACTCATACCTTCTACCATACCTTTACCATGAAGTCGCCTCCCCAAATGTCCAGCATTTTGACGCCACAACATGGTCTTCTCTCCAAGACCACTATATTTTCTGCTCCACTTTCAGGAAACAAACTGTGCAGCCCATCATAACAAATGCTACCTCTGTAGCTTGTACAGGTTCCAATTTCAAAACTCCCTGCATCATACTAGTGCTCCCCGAACATTTTGAAGTATCCTTCTCGAAACCACTGTTTTTACACTTGCATCATCTAGTTATGCTTACAAAAAATCAATTCTGGACAAGGCAGGAATATGCAGAACACCCGGGAAGTGTTCTAGCCCTTCCACCTTGCAAATTCAACCTTTACTTTTCCACGAGACCAATGGTTCTAGCCTTCCTATCTCCCCTAAGAAGACATCACCACATTGTATTTTCATTACTCCAGAACCACTCTCTGGGGAGTGAAGTGAAAGATGCACCTGGCAATCACCATGCCTATGATCACATGTTGTACTTGAGAGCAAGTTACACATCCCACCTTTTTTCTGAGGTGGTTTTCGCCTCTGTAGAAGGAGCATCATCAGATCCCTTTCCTTTATCAGGAGATTTAGATTTACATTCCCTTTTGTAGTGCCCTTCCTTTCCGCATTTCCAGCACAACACCTTTACAGGTTTTCCTGGAGATTTAGATCTCCCTCTGGACTTAGATCTACCACTCGATGACTTATTTTTGTTTTTGTTCTGGGACCGTCCTCGTACAGACAAGGCATCACCATTCTTGCTCTCCATATTTTTCTGTCTCATCTCCTTTGTCAGCAAGGCTGAGACTATTTCATCAAACTGGAGGGTAGTTTCATTGCTACCTATTGCAATAACCAAACTACCCCACGAATCTGGTATAGAACACAACAAACTAATGCACTTATCTTCATATGAAATTTTAATATCAACAGATGCTAACTGACTTACCAAAGTATTAAATGCATTTAGATGCTCTGTCAGGAACAATTTATTCACCAGAGACTTAGATTGGTACAAAGTCCCTAACTTGTCCCACAAAGCCTTCACCATAGCTTCCCTTGATACATTCAACAATACTGAATCTAAGGCACACAATCGTACTGTGCTCTTTGCCTTCTGATCCAACTTCTTCCATTCTTGATTGGACACTCCCGTTGGCTTAGTACCTAGATCTACCGCAATCCACTGATCTTTATCCACCAACAGATCCTCCATATTGAGTTTCCACAACTCAAAACTCTGACCATTAAATTTCTCGATCTCTATCTTTCTACTGCTCTCCATCTTCTTTCACCACTAGAATCGATCTCACAGATCTCCCACTGAACAAAGGCGTTCCCTTGAAGCCAAAACTACTCTGATACCAAATGTAGGTTTTAACCCTGTACAGAAATTACCTGCATACGAATTCTAAAACACATAAAATAAACAATGTGAGAGTATAACACAGAAGACACATATACACAGAGATTTTCTCCTGGATCCCAAAACTGGGACTACCGGCTTGATTTTTCATTATATTCCTTTCAATTTTATAATACATATTTATGGGTACACCTCAAACCCCCTGTGACCCCCCACCCGCGCTACATAATCGGTGCAACGTATGGGAGGCTCCCCCCCTCTAACCCCCTCATTAACTACGTGGGCTAGTCATGGAAAGAATATAACACAACCCAAAATTATTCTCCCACAGTTCGATGATGCTTCCACAATTTGGTGCTATTATTCCACAATTTTGTGCTTTTATGCTCCCACAGTTCACTGTTACCTTAGTGAAGGGTTTGATGTCATCACGAGTAAGAAGGTCTCACAGTTTCGGTACCATTACATTTCAGTATTGCCACAACGAGAAAGTTGCAATGCTATTAAAGGGAGAAGGTCACAATGCAACTACTATGATGAGGTCTCGATGTAATTACAATGTTTAAATATTGGTGTTATTTCAGTGATGAGGTCTCAGTGCAACAAAGTGACAAGAATTTAGTTCTAACATAGTGACATGGATCTCAGTATGCAAACACAGCAAAAGTAAGAATAAAAAATTATGACTTGATGGAGGTAGTCTCGTGTCTAATTTGTAAGGGTCTTGGTCGTTTCATCTTGAATCTACTGAAGGAATAATTTTGATTGGGTTTTGCGCTAGAGTGGGGTTTTTCCCTGGAAATGTGCCTACATATTTTGTTCTCTTCTATTTGTTGCTTGGTATTAGTTTTTATGATAAGAAAATATAATTCTAAAGAACAAATAATAATAATGAAAAACATCACAAGATAATGTCATATAAAGAGAAATCATTTAACTGCCACACTTTGGATTTCTCAACATGGTATCAGAATTATGGTCATGGTCAAAAGTAGTTCGAAGACTATGGTCACGGTCAAAGGAAGTTTGAGCTATGGTCATGATCATTAGTGAAAGGTCTTGTTTGCACTTGTCTTGAAGAACATATTCATAATATCAAGACACCTTAACGAAGAAGAAGGATTTCAATATATCATAGTAAATAAATTCAAATCAATCTTCAGAGAATAAGGATCAATGAATTCAAAAGTCTAGAAGAGATATAAATTACTCAAATTACAGATAAATTTTTTGGTGGAATCAAGTGACAAAATTTCAGTATACCACAATGAACTAGTTCATATTAAATTCATAGAGATAAACTCGCAAGATCTCAGAGACTAGTGCAGAAATCTCAAGTATGGGTTCAATGTAAATCTAAGAAGAAGGTTCATTTCGGTATACCATAGTGAAAATAAGTTTGAAGAAGTTTGAATATTATAGCAAAGACTATAACAAAGACACTATATGGATATTATTACATAGATATAACTTTGTCATAAGTTATCAAAGTATGAAGCATATGATTGAACTGTGTCATCACATAAAGAATCCAAAGTTTTCCCTATGGAAAATGAAATTCAGGCCTTGAGGATCTAAATTAATAGTATGAGTATGAGGTACCAGCTCAAGGAAATCAAGTAAGTATTGTCACTTAATAAGATGAACACACATAAAGTCTAATAAGCTATCAAATCAGAGGTACGTAAAACAAGGTATTCATAAGTTTCTTATGGTTCATAAAATCCTTATTTATAGTTAGTCTAGGATAAATATTGTACTCCCTATATAACATACTAAAATCTCATATTAGAATATTAATCCTTATCTTCTAGGGTTTAAAAGTAGTCTAGGATTTCAAGCAAAAGTCCTAATGTTGATAGAAAGAGTGAATAGCTTGATCTTCGATATCATAGGATTCCATCTTCCATTGTTTTCTAACTTGAAAAATTAAATCATGTTCTTGGTATCACAAGTTTTGCTTGAAAGTATGCATTAGAGGTATAGAAGATCATGGCTTACACTTCAAGAAATTCCTACAAGGTTTGTAAAGAAACATCTCTATGTATGTCTTAGACTATACATCTTATAAAATTCTCTTCATCTTATTTTGAAATTTGGGCTATGTCACTAACATTGATATGTCTAGCTATCTTGAATATTAAATATTATTGTTTAGGGTGATTCATATTTTGACAAATTTACCATCCTTACATCCTTTATTGTTCGTATATAACCCTAGACTGGTTCTCTGGAAAACCCTAACCTAAGAGTATGTTAATGTTAATGTCTGAAATCCTAAAACTGCTTAGGGTTATTGTGAAATTCTATTTGAAGTTTTTTTATTGATGTCATGTTTAGGGTTTTGGTATGATCACGAAAATCCTAACTTGTTAGGGTTGAAATGGTGTTGTCTGAAATACCAAACCCTTCAAGTTTTGGTATAGTAGGGTTTGCATTGCTATCAAACCCTAAATCCTTGGGGTTTTGTTGAGCCTGTAAGAAAAACTATTGTTATGTCTTTAGAATAAAATTCTATGAATGAAACCCTAGGTGTGTGTTATTTGGTTGAAATACCTAGCTTGGTGTAGGTCGATATGTTATGAAACCAGCTCACAAAAAGGTAGATGAATGCCTTAGAAATAAGCCTCTTCGAGGGGGCAACCTCCTTTACATTACACAAATGAACAATTCTTGGATGA
>APFE031515645.1:5019-26540 GCA_000404065.3 Pinus taeda
AAATCTACCTTAGGCTGAAATAAGGTGAGACTCAAGGCCACATCAAACCACGCTCAGCCTCGTAGCTAGCCCTACGAGGACAGGAGAGGGCTCTCTCCGAGTCAATCTCGGCAAAATATAATCAACGAGGCCCGAGATGACTGAATTGATAACTGATTTTAGGCTAGGTATTGAGTACAAAGAGTTTAGAATTGATTTTTGAAGGTTTTGTTGAATTCAAGGGAAAGGAAAATTTGGGTGCGGGGATGAGGCACAGTTTTTGCAGAGGTCTACTTGAGGAAAGATATGCGATTGTTTTGATGCCTTAAAGCGAGTGAGATGGGTAGATCAGACTGGCGAGGAGCTAAGGAGAGTAGCGGAGTCTCAAGGATTCTCCTTAAACTGAAGAAAACATAGAAAATTAAACAAATTTAAAGGCTGAGCATAGCAAGTTCATGGATTCTACCTTAACACTTCATTTGTTTGATTACAGAAGATTAAGTAAAGAAAATGGTACACATACACAACTTACAAGTAGTGAGAGAAACACACCATCAACACATAAAGCCACATGAATCCGAAATAGTGCTGCAAAACCCTGGTCTTTCCTTTGCCAAAATGTAGATAAGATATGTACAATATAGTCTCAAGCTATTCCCAAGAGTCCAACCTCTCCTACTGAATGAAAATTTACATATATAGACCAAAATATCCTCATTCGCTAACCTCTAGGGGTTGAGCTCCTCCTTCTAGGAGCAGTTTGAACAAATTCTAAACATGGAGCAAGAATCTAGATGACCAAACAACCTGCCTCTAAAAAGAAGGAAACTGATTCATTACATTAATTTCTTGCTAATTTGTGAATGAATCATCTAGAAGAAGGCAGATAAGTTCCATGTTACCTTACATACATCAAATTACATCAGGTTGGGTCAAAAATTACATCAAAGAGTGAAACTGGTGAAAACTAGCCAAATCCTTGAGCTGAAGGTGAAAAACTGGGCCAAAAACTGTATGCGTAGAGGCCCTGATCCCTATGCATAGCGTACATTGGAGCCTGTTTGTGGGGCACTTCCTGACATCCACATTGAGCTCATGATAGCTCGTTGGAAATCCGTGGATGTCTGCTTTCCAACCCAAGTGGAATTTTCGAATTTGGAGCTCATTTGCCCTCTCAAAACTGAATTCTCCCAGAGGTACTTCCTGCTGTTGGAAAAGGTGGCAGCAAGGTGGTTTTCATGATGTTTTTGGATATTTTGACCATCCAGATCTCAATCAAATGCTTTGGCAATGGCTGAAAATGTGTATTTATTCATGAAAAATCCAAAAATACAAGCCATTTGTCATTTGGATCTCCCAATCTTCAGGGTAGCGCGCTGCGCGCTACGCGTAGAGCCAAAAAACCTGTTTTGCAAGCCAAAAATTTCAAAATGACAAAATTTTCTCTGAATTTGCCCAAATTCGGAGTGAAGACCCTCTATCATGTGTTATGCTTAGCCAACGAAGCTTCGGCGAAAACTCGAAGTGGATCCGACCTCTTCCGCCGTTTTAGGGCTTGGCTCAACCTCTTTTTCAACATCTTCACTCTTGCTTTGTTGACATGCATGCGAGCCCAATAATGATGTTTCGTGTGTCAGAGCATATCTTTATCTCTATTAACCTTTTCTAACAACTTCTCTAAGTGAATGTTGACCCTCTCGAGCCAAGTCTCCAGGTCAGCTTCTACCTCCTGCTCATAAACTGAATCTGTGTCTCACATGGCTTTGGTATCAAGATGTCTGTGATATGTATAGTGATATAGGTGTGGTGGAGCCAAACTTCAATGCATACTCAAAACTCTTCTATGTTTACAAAAGTATCATACAAACTAAGCCATAACGATAATGCTCTATTTTCAATGAATTGGCACAAAACAGTCACTGCTTGACAAATGAACAAAATATAATGTGTTCCCTTTGAAATGTTGACTAGGGTTTACAAATGAGCATGGAGTTGGTTTTCATCAAGGAAAGGCAGAAAAATCTTCACCAATTACTCATATGTCCTTTAATACCCTTTAAAAATATTTTGATAGGGGCCTAGGGTTTCATTTGATTTCTTACACCCAACACATCACCTCCTCTTCTTCAAACACACTATAAACAATATCAAATTGATTGAATCAGTCAAAGAACACCTACTTGCAGCTTTGGAGGCGATTAGACACAATCTGGGCGCTTAAATTTGATGCTGGAATGAGTGCATAGCACACAGTTTCAATGTGTAGCGCATGGCCTGATGTGTAGCACCTTTGTTTTCTTACACTGGCCAGTGAGGCCCAGTGCGTAGCGCACACCTGTATGCATAGCGCACAGACCCAACACGTAGTGCATTGTGTAAAGAGGAACTTGGAGGCCTTCCTGGTGTTGAAATTAGGCGTAGGATAGCTCGTTGGAAAGGTCTCTGAGTCTGCTTTCTATTACAGCCAGAATATTTCAATTTGGAGTTGATTTGCCTTGTCAAAAATCAAATCTTCCAAGGCTGGTCAAAATGTGCCAAATGAGGCTGCCTCAAGGCAGAGTGTTGTTTCATTCAACGTTTGAATGCCTTCCTCAACTCCAAATTGAGCTCATGATAGCTCATTGGAAAGAGCTTTGTGTCTAGTTATCATTTTACTCATCAAGAAAGTCATTTGGCCAACCATGCTAGGAGAAAGCTTGATTTTCCCAAGGTCACTCCAGAGGTGCATTCAATTCTCCTGAGGCAACGGTATTTTTGACATTTCTCTAAACCCATGATACCTGTGTAAAACATGAAGGAGGTTTTTCTTTACTGGCCTATTTTGGACACAAACCTCTCTCAGTTTTCCCAAATTCCTCTTTTATTGCTCAGAAACATCATTTGAGTAACACTTATCCCGATGTGTGAAACAAGGGATTTTGTCAAAATAAAGCGAAATGAAGGGGATAAGGGGCTTCTAAATTCTTGGGGAAATTTTTGGAAGTAGGGAGGGATGTTAAAAGCAGGGGAAAGTGGAAGCCCAGAGATGAAGTGAGGGCAAGGGGTCCAAAAGGGCAAAACACTGGCCCAACCTAAAAACTTGCCAAGTTGTAGCAAGAAACTAGCGTTTGTGGAAAAATGAGGAATTTGGGGAATCTCAGTGATGGGAAGTGTTTAATAAGGTACATGAAGGATAGGGGAAGGTGTATAAACATCTGGATACAAGATTTGCTAATGATTGGACCATCCAAGAGAAATTACCTCCAAAACCCTAGGAGAGGGAAATGGACCTTACCAAGGCACAACTGAAGCATGAATAAGCTGTAAAATGACCCAATGGAACTTGACATGATGATAAAAACCATATGAATGATGATAGACTTAGCTGAATAGTGACATAGACTGACCTTTGGGAAATTTTGAAAGGAGTGAAAGAAAACCCTAATGCCTAGTGACCAAATTTTGCTTGAAGACTCACTCAAATGACAAAATTTGACATTGACACCTTAAAATCACTTTGTAAGAGCATGTTTGATCACTGAAGGAAGGCTACAAAGGCTGAAACTAACAGGACCCCACCCAATACGAAAACCCAACCTTTATGTAATTCGTTCTGCATATATTTCAAGTCTGAACCATGTGGCGTGTTGGTAAATCGTGGAATTTGTTGAAAACAGGTTGCGTGTTCAAACCTCACCCCGACCAAAATTTTGAACATATGAACATATATACTAATGTCATCCTTGGCCAAGTGGCAACCTCCGGGCTTGCCACACGGCATCCTGCCATTCACTGCCCAAAAGGAATGTTCTGTTCATAGGAAGGATCCCAGACATGGGGAAGGATGAATGATGTCACACCAACATGTCAACCAACAATTGTAGGGATTGAGTATACTACATGTGGGGAAATGATGAACCATGTCCCACTGACATGTCAACAGAATCCTATATTCATCTCTTGCTGGGGTATCAGCGAGAGAAGGTGAACCACCTATCCTTCTCATATGAAATTAGGAGAAGGTGAACCACTCATCCTATGCATGTGTCATTACCAGTAGGGGAAGGTGAACCACTCACCCTACATACATATCAACCATCATGGGGTATCACGGGGAAAGGTGAACCACTCACCTTGTACACAATGCACTAATAGGGTAAGGTGAACCATTTTCCCTATGTTCACTCATATCTCAATAAGTATCCCAAGCCCCTAAGAGCTCCCAAAGCTCAATATTGAATGTTTAATCAAGGATCCCTTGATATAGGGAATAGTGTCAAGCTTCTTTCTGAAAGTCAAGACTAGATCAATAGGATCCTCATATAATATATATGTATGTATAGAAAACACATTGATTTATAGTAGAGATCTTGGTCGCATAGTCCTCTGCTTCTTGTATTATTTGAGTGATCTTACTCCCTCTTTGTCTATTCAGGGTGCATTGTGTTCATCAGACAAACTTCTCATCATAATATCTATCCACCCAAAAATGTCATAGAAATTTGTCCTTTGTTGTACCATATATGTTGGTATGAGAAATACTAGATTCTCGAAATATTCTTCTACAATATACAATGAAGGAGTGCATAAATGGCTCACTGAAGGCATACTTGTTAATTTTAGCTTTCATAATGATCCAGATTTCAGATTTTGATTTATTCATAAAGTAATGTGAATTTTAGATGTACACTTTTCATTTACCATACTGTCTAACCAACAAAAATTTCAGCATTGTATTTAAGGAAATAAAGATATCATAGTAAGCAATAATTCATATCCATGGATCCACTCAAAAGTCTTCATATAGAGACTTCATAAGATGGCTATATCCAAGTTAACAACATCTCCATCTTATCAAACCTTTCAATCTTATAGCCCTTCATCTTGACCCCTCAAGAAAAATCTCACTCTTAGTTTGATAAATGAGAGGGTTATCATCTATAGGAAAAATGTCATAAATAGATGAATCATAGCTCCCTCATACTCAAATTGTATTTATAAGTTTGTACTCAACCTACTATTAATCTAAAGATTTTATCGTAGAGCCTTGTTATGTTTAATTTCTTGAGCTTCTTGTATGGGCTTCAAGGAAGCTCTAGACCAATGAGGAACTTTCTGAAGAATTGAAAAGGTTCTTCTTTAATCAAGAGAAGACATTTTTCTTGAGATGATTTTAATAAAGGCCATTCTTTTCCTATCCGATCTTCAAGAATAAAAGCTTCAAAATATGAAATTGATTGGTTTACAGCTTGATTGTGAACAATCCTTTAACACAGGCATCAACATATAGGGCATACACCATATCACCACCACTACTAGACTTGTAGTGACATCATACAAAATGGTGGGCTGAAAATAGAGCATAAATGATGTTGTGTTGCATGTATAGGGATGTCATTCATAGACAGTGCCACTGATATTGTATCATTATTGCACAGGATACAATCCTTGATAGCTACATATCTTCATGCATCTAGGACGACCCCATCATTACTCAATATACCAATATGGTCCATACAAGCATTATTTTGTTAACAAGGATTCTTAGTTTTATTCCAGAGATAATAGTGTTAGGAAACTAGCTCACAAAAAGATAGAAAATATAGATCAATGCCTTATAATTCAACCTCTTCGAGGGGGAAACCTCCTTTACATTACACAAATGAACAATTCTTGGATGATACAAATGACTAAATCTCCCTTCTCTATATAGGAGTCTAAGAGGTTATGATATAATCAAGCCAACCTAACAGTAATAACATAAGGGCACAACAATAACAATAATGGGTTTCTATGGGGCACACTAATAACAATATGGGGACAATAGGGGCACAAATAATAACAATAAGGGATACAATGACAATAATAATGGGGGAATCACTAGTATTATAGGGACCTAACATGCTCCTCTCCTTCCAAAAATCATTGTCCTCAATGCTTGAATAGTTATGGATGCTTCTGTATATAATTCTCATCATCCCATGTGGAATCTTTAGTGGATAAGTTCTTCCACTTGATGAGATACTCCGAAATTGATCGATTTTGTAGCTGTCAAGTTCTTGTTTTTGTGACTGCTTCTGTTTCCAATATGATTTTTCCTTCCTCATCAATTTCTAGCAATATTGTTTGAACTGGGAGCTTGTCACCTATAACCTTCTTTAAACATGAAACATGGAAAACTAGGTTCACCTGGAAAGCTGCAGGAAGCTCCAATTTATATGCCATAGTACCAATCTTTTGCAACACCTTGTACGGACCATAATAATTTTGTGATAATTTATTATCCTTCTTAGCTTGCTTGAGGATCAACTTTTTTATATGGTTGTAGCCGTAGGAGTACACGATCACCTACATCAAAACTTCTTTCGCTGCAATGTTGATTTGTCTGTTGTTTTATTCTATTCTGTGCCAACGTGAGGTTATCCTTGAAGAGTTGGAGAACTTATTGTTGATGCTCGATGTGATGTTCCACTACTTGAGGCTTAGAATTTTCTCTTAAATATGATGTGATGGATGGTGGATGATATCCATAAAATGCTATAAATGGGGTCATTTTTGCTGCAGTATGGAAGGAAGTGTTATACCACCATTCAGCCAGGTGCAAGCATTTGACCCATTATGTATGTTTATCAGATACAAAGTAATGAAGATATCCTTCCAAACATTTATTTACTATCTCATTTTGAAACCATTATCTCCTCCTTAGAAACAATTCTAGTTCTAGTTCCAGCTCCGATGCATGAACCAATACAACATATAGGCGGTGAAAGCAACAGTGTGATGCAGCATGTGATGACCATGGTGATGAGATATGGAAGGGTCATGCAGCAATAGAAAAAATGGAGAATGATACAATCCAAAAGGTGTTGGTAGATCTCTAAAGGAAAGTTGAATCAAATGAAAAATTAATCAACGATTTAAGCTTTAGAGTTGCCCAAATTGAGCAAATGATATCCAAGGACGATGACAATGACACGAAAAAGTAAAATTCATTCATAATTATTATCATGCTTTGAGCTTGGGGAGTTGTTATCATGCAACTAGTGGGTTGGGATGAATGTGCTCTTTCCCATAATTTTTCTAGAAAGTTTTTCTCACTATATAACACATAACATATAATTATAGGTTTTTTTAGTTTTCCCTTTGGGATATTGAATATGAAGCTTTTATGTTAGCTATATATATAATTTAGTTGGAAAGATCAAATATATTTCTTATCCAAAACTAGTTCTTTTTTTTTTTGAAACTTTACTCGAGCATAGTTGTTTTTATATAAATTTAAATGCCGAAATTGAAGATTTGATGTATGAACAATATATATTTTTGTTTACTATTATCCTTATTTTTTATTTTGTTAATGTAAAAATCACTATCATTTTGAAATGTAATATTATGTGACAACATATCCTTCACATTTCATTGTAGAGTGCCTCTCAGTGCAATTAAGATGGAAATTGAACTATTTTATTTAGCACTTACTTTGAAAGATATTATTTTAATTTATATTGGAAAAATATATGTTACATTTAAAAGAAAAGTTTCTTTCTCTCTGTCTTTTTTAATTCAAAGTTTCAAATGCTATGGTGTTATTGAATCATTTATTATATTTGTTATGATCAATTGTAACTTTATATACTATGAAAACAAAAAACTCTGTTATTTGATATTAAAGTTATATTTATGGAACAAAATCCAATATCGCTCATTTTAACAATGTATCATTACTTATATTTAAGTTCTTGCCATTGATACCATTACTACTATTAATTTTTTTTTGAAAATATTATTAAAAGTCAAATGAAATCACAAAATATGTGTCTATGTCATATAATTGAGCACAATGAAGTCAATCTTTATTTTCACATTTTATATTCTCACATTCCAGATAAGGATTCCCATTTTGTTGATTTTTTCATCTTGTTGTGATGTGAGAAATCGACCTCTAACACAACACCCATAAAGTAGGCAAAGATAAAAGTAGTATAATTTATTCTAGATGAATATCTAAATTACAAATGATATTTTTGGTTTGTTAGGTTATGTATACGAAAATTTTAGAACAACATTCCCAAATTGAAAGAATGGAGATTTTAACACAGGGCTTGGAATATGGCTTAAGAGATGCATTTGGGATCGATCCTTCACATTTTCTTAGTGACAATGCGATACCACTCCCTCAATCTCTTTTACAAACATGATTATTTTATATTTATTTGTAAATATTGTTTGATTGGTTGGCCAATAACTTAAGTTGAATACTTTATTTAAGTAAATTTTACAATAAACAAATGTTTTTCTTTTTGGAAATGTTGTGGGAAAGAGTTGAGTAATATGGAATTCTTGTTACCATAGGAATTAATAAGTGGTGAAGTCCATGTAGTGGACATTCCCAATTCTTCCAAAATTCCTAGAAGAAATATTACCATGGGGGAAACAACATAATTGGAGAGAAATATTATGTTGGGTTGAAAGATAAGTTTATATGGAAAGAAAAGCTAAGTTAGGTAACATAGTTAGAAAAAAACAATGGGAGAGAAACGTGTGCTTATGGATAACATCGAAATATATATTTTTACTTACTATTATCAATTAATTTATATTTGTTATTTTAGATTAGAATGATGCCTATTAAATTAAAGAAAATGATGTTTTTTGTTTTAATTCAAAGAGTCAAATTAGATGGTGTTATTGAATCATTTCTTATTTTTATTATGACCAACAATATTTATATCTACTATGAAAACTAAAAACTATATGAATATGCATTAAATTCATATTTATACTTTAGTAAGACCATCACTTCTTTGATTCAATGATTCGGGGCTACATTGTCTTCACAAGAGAAGAAAATCATGCCTATATCGATAACCTTGTTGTCCATGCAAGGCACTTTGATTAGGCAATGAAAGTAGTTAAATTCGTTTAATTTGAACATCATGTTTTGATACAAGGAACATTGCTTGATTCCTATAGAATCTACGGGAACTTGGTACTGGGAGAGTATGCAGCAAGTTGTATTCTTAGGTTCGAAACAAAAGATGATGCAACATGTGTGTTCCTTTCCAATATATATGCATAACGTAATCAATGGGATTGTGTAAAAAAGGTGAGTGACATGATGGAATCTCGAGAATTGAAAAGAATGTAGGACAACTAGATTAAGGTGAAAAGCGAGTTGCATTCTTTGGCTGCAAGAGATGAATCACAACCAAAAATAAAAGAGATAAATGAAAATATGGTGAAACTAAATGGAAAAATGAAGGCATTTGGGTATGTACCCAATAATTCTTTTTTGGATGATATAGATGAGGAGTGTAATGAAGAATTGCTTCGGTACCATAGTGAGAAGCTTGCCATAGCTTTTGGGTTGATCAACAAACCTACTCGGACACTTCTCTAAATCATTAAAAATCTTAGTGTGTGTAGTGATTTCCATACTACCACAAAGTTCACCTCTAAGATAGTTGTAATACTTATCATCATGAGAGGTGATAGATACTTTCATCAATTCAAAGGTGGTATACGTTCATGTCGGGATTATTGGTGTCTGTGACTAAAAACTAACAAAAACAAATTTAGTCATTAATTGTGCACAAATTATAAACTATCTCAATTGATGATAGATCATTCATGTCATCTCTCATTTTACTACAAATGGAATTTTATATTATATTTTTTATATATATACTTCAAATTTCAAAGTATAAACATGCTATAAACTGGTACTTTTAAGGCCACTCAAAATAATGGGAAGGGAAGCAAGCATTTTTGGCCTAAAATTTGGCAGGAATAATTTTCGATTTATGGAATTGCATAAATAAGATGTGAACATTGAAAATCTACTTGCTCGAGGGGTACTTAAGATTCAAAATCCATTTTTGCATTCAAAATAATAATTCAATCCATCTAAAATTAACCAAATATTAGTTAGTTGAATTCTATTAATAACTCCACGTATATCAAATTTCGATTAATATTATCAAACTACACAAAAATGGTAGTCATAATTATGATAAATCATTGAAAACTTTATTATTCACAAATTTATACAGATTGAGACAATATTATGACCATTGGTTTTCATATTCCAAGTGTTCTCTTGAAATCCAATGGTTATTCACATTCCACACCATAGCCCTTAATGGAATAGATGTACAATAACAACCCCTCCCCCCCTTAATATGAAAGGGTATATATGAGTTCAAGAAGAGAGCTGAAATACAAAAAAAGAAAAAAGTGCATGGTAGCAATTGGCTAATTGTACTCCTTGAAATGATGGTATAAGGTGGGATAAATCGAGCTCTCAACTGGTGGTGGTTTAAGGATGAACACCAACACTAGAATGTTTTGTGTAGTTCTTGGAACAATTCCAAATTTGGCTATAAGATGAATTACTCTACTAGATCAAGTGCTCTCTAATTTAGTGAAAAGGGATGCGATTTAGGTGTTAAGCTGCAACACTTTACACAATTCCTCGAAAAATTCCAAATCTACCTAGAAGCTTAAGTCTTCTACTAGACAAAGTGCTCCCTAATGTTCATGGAAATGGGAGACTATTGAGGCCTCAATCTGCAGTTGTTCAACGTAAAGTTCATACAAACTTAGAGGTGACCATGCTATATGCATAGTAGGTCAAGCTCTAGTCATGTCACCTTCTATCATTGAATCAAATCAAAGTACATAGAGACCACTTCTTCAAATAGATTACAAAGAGAAGTTACATGAAAATACAAGAGTCTAATCTAGTTGGAGGAAGTAAAAAATTATACCAATTGCATAAATGAAAGTGCCATTCATCAATTGTAAAGGCTAAATACAACTGTAGGAAGGAAAAGGTTGTACTAATTGCATAAATGAACCATGTTACTACTTGAAAAAATTAAATTAATATTCTATTTTCAAAATGTAAATCATTACTCTACTCATTGTTGGGAAAAATACTAGGGGGTGAATGAGTATTTTAAAACTCACTTATACTTTTCATTTCTTATCCAGATTTTTGTACACGACTGTATTGAAGCAAACCTTTGTATGTACATGACCGTTATGCAGACAAATAACATATATCTAGTTAACTAACTTTTTAGTTAATCCATATTTTGTTTAACTTGAACTAAGGTATCAGTACTTCATTAGGCATTAATTAAATAGTAGTCATTTGCAGTAAGAACACAATAAACCATCACACATAAGCAACACATCATCACACATGAACACTAGGAATTTTAGGTGGAAACCCAATGTGGGAAAAAACCATCGCTGTTATCATCTTTGTCATTATCTCTTATTATAAAAAAAAACATATTACAATATTGTAATGGCAATAACTCATACTAGCACATAGGCACCCACCTACAGAAGGCAAAAACCTTCTCTTGTACTCCCACACCCACTAGAAGGGAGTTCCAACCCCCTGATCATGTTTACCCATACCCACTAGAAGGGGGCTCCTACCCCATAATCTGATTTACAAGCTACCACTTGAAGGAAGGTTTGACTTCCTCACTAAAGGATCCAACCCTAAACACTTCTATGGAACATGTTTCATAAATATTCACATTGGATGCACCTGATACAAAAAATTACAACTTGTAAGCCACTTTTCATCAAATTTTAGAATGGACCCATGACCATCATTTAAGTCCAATACCAAATATCAAAACTAAAAATGATCAGTGCAAAAAATCACTCAACCATTTAACTAGCTGAATAAACCAATCACTAAACCATCTATGACCCAAATCAAAGAACTTATTATGAATTAACCAAAGAAGATAAATCATTGTAACCATAATACTAATATTTAACACAAACATTGCATCAACTCGTTACCCCAACTGAAAATCTTGATCAATAAAATCTCAGAATATATATGCTACTTTACTTTAGCAGATCCACCTTTGTACTTGACTTCATTGAAGCATACCAACATACAAATCTCAAAACATTAACCCTGCAACTGAATCACTGTCATTTTGAAACAAAATTTGAGTTACACCCTAAACCACTAAATCGTTATGAAATAACCACAGAACCATCGCAAATCTTCAATCACATACAACTAGCAGCATCATAATTCTTCAATCAATCAATTCAAATTTAATCATCACTATTAAACCCAGATCACCAAGCAAGACTTCATTGATATACATCAAAAACACAAGAAGACTGATTATACTAATCAGACATTTTATTCAATAAAACCCTAACTTATATATGCACCTTCCACAAAACATTTTCACATATATACACAGTTTTCAAGAATCAGACCCGTGTATAGATATGAATTAACACATGGCTTACGCACATTAAACCCGTGTATGTATGTGCCTTTTAGGTTATCAAACTCGTGTACAAATATAAAACTATTGACTTATAGCTTCGTTGCACATTAAACCTTCAGAACAAACTCATATCTCAGAATACATAGTAGAACATGTGTAAGACATAAATATTACAGATCAAATCAATTCATTATCAATATAGTCATTTCAAAATCTATTGGATCCAATCCATCATCAAATTTGCAGGTGCATACTTAGTTTCATATCAACATTATAAAACCAAGGGATTAATAAACCTATTAGATTAATATTAAAATCCCAAGGGATTATAAACACAAGGGAATAACATTGGACCTTAGGATTAATATTAAACCCTAGGAATATAATCTCTAATATTAATATTATAAACCTTATGAATAATATTATAAACCTAAGAGATTAATACTATAAATCCAAGGAATTAAACCTAAGGGATTAATATTATAAACTTAATGGATTATATACTGAGGGGGGAATTTTAGACACAAGGGGTTAATATGATAAACCTAAAGAATTAATATTATAAACCCTAATACTATAAATTGTAAACCCTATATTAAACCTTAATATAATAAATCAAATATTAAAAGGCCCTAATATTATAAACCTATTAAATCCAAGTTTTGTAATGTAGTAATGCAACATTGAATAAGTTACAATGTAATGTAACATTGTGACAATGATTGTTAGACTTATCTTCATATTGAGACAATATTTGTCACAATGTGATCTTGGAAAAAAATTTGTACCATTCCAATCTTACAGCAATAAACCCTTGATATTATAAGACCAAGGGACTAATAAATCCAAGGTATTAATACTATAAAACCAAGCGAATAATATTAAACCCAAGGAATTAACATTATAAACTAAAGGAATATAGACCCTATGTGGACGATTTTCATATTGACAATATTTGTCACAATGCGACATTGGACCATCGGCGACCATGGTTCACCATGGATGACCATGATTGTGGCAATGTGATGTTGGACCATAAGACAATCTTTATCACAATGTGACATTGGCTATTGAAAATCATTTACCATGATTGACTATAGTTGACCATGGTTTATTTTAATATTGAGAAAGTCTTTGTCACAATGTGATGTTGGACCATGGTTGGTAATGATAAACCATGGTTTACGATGGTTGATGATGGTTGACCATGGTTGATTTTCGTATTGAGACAATATTTTTCACGATGTGATGTTGGACAATGGTTGACCACGATTGTCCATGATTGATTTCCATATTTACCATGATTAACCATGATTGATTTTCATTTTGAGACAATCTTTGTCATAATGCGATATTTGACTATGGTTGACCATGATTGAAGATTGACACAAGGGACCAATATTAAAAACTAAAGGCATATAGACCCTATGATAAATATTATAAACCATAAAATAAAAATTAAACCTTAAGATTCATATCATGAAACTTATGATTAATATTATAAACCTAATTGATTAATAAACCCAAGGGCTTAATATTAAGAACCCAATGGATTATAATTACAATCTCGGATAGAAGAGTTTACAAAAAAGGAAAGTAATTGTGAAATCTGTGCTACAGATTGCGAAAGGGATACCTACAAAGAACTCAAGGGCTTGGATCTCTCCTCCTTAGAAAGAGTTCCAGTTCTAATGAATAAACCACAACATTTAGGTGGTGAAAGCATGATCTCCTCCTTAGAAGCAGTTCCAGTTCTAGTGAATGAACCACAACATATAGGTCGTGAAAGCATGCTCTCCTCCTCAGAAAAAGTTCCAGTTATAGCGAATGAACCACATAATATAGGTGGTGAAAGCATGCTCTTCTCCTCAGAAACATTTACAGTTCTAGCGAATGAATCGTATCATATAGTTGGTGAAAGCATTCTCTCCTCCTCAAAAACAGTTCTCGTTCCAGCAAATGAACCAATACAACATATTGGTTTTGGAAGCATATAATGTGATACAACATGTGATTTCCATGGCGATGACATAGGGAAGGGATGTGTAGTAGTAGACAAAATGGAGAATGATACTATCCAAAAGGTGTTGGAAGATCTCTACAGGAAATTTGATTCAAATGATAAATTAATCAACGATTTAAGCTTTAGAGTTGCTCAACTTGAGTGACAAATATCCAAGGACAATGACAATGACACAAAAAACTAAAACTCATTCATAATTATTATCATGGTTGTACAAATTCTCATCAGATGTGTATTTAAACTACTTTTCTCGAACTTGAGGATATGAAATTTAAGAATACACACCATTTTTTTTAATATATTTAAAAACTAACTACTAAATAGAAATATAATTATATAAATATGAATTTTATTCTAAATTAATTTGGGTGGTAAAATATATCACCACTTGAAAACAAAATAATATTTAGTTTTTTATTCTATTTCAAGGATTGAAGAAGGTATGTATTCTAAATTTGCGAAAGCAATGCATCAAAAATATGATACGAGTGAAAAAAATGCTAACTGAGGTAAAATGTTAAATGTTAAGAAAAGAATTTTGGGAGAGAAAAGTGTGTTTAAGAGGAAAAATAAATACTTTTTCCCAATTAAAAGAAAAGGCCTCGGTTAAGTAAAAAGGCCTAGGATACCTTAAAAGCACATCGCTACTATCTAGGAAGATAAAAATAAAAACTACTAGGCAGGAACAATTTGGATGTTATCTTATGTTGGTACAAGAGCTTAGGCAAGAAGTTTGAACTTAGGGGAGGTTCTATTGTGCAACTAGTTGATTGGGATGAATGTGCTCTCTCCCGTTTGAATATTGAAAATGAAGTGTTTGTTTCTTGGAATAAAGTAAATTAATTAAAATCATGCCATCAAAATTTTACGCTAGCTATACATATAATTTAGTTGGAAAGCTCAAATATATTTCTTATCGAAAACTAGTTCCTCTTTCTTGAAACCTTACTAGAGCATAATTGTTTTTATATAAATTTAAATGAAATTGTAAATAATCAATATCATGTACATCAATGCCAAAATTGAAGTTTTGATATATGAACAATATATTTTTTTTTTACTACTATCTTTATTTTTTAAAATTGTTAATGTAAAAATCAATACTATTTTGAAATGTAATGTTATGTGACAACATATCCTTCACATTTGGTTGTAGAGTGCCTCAGAGTGCAATTAAGATGGAAATTGAAGTATTCTATTTAAGACTTATGTTGAAAGATATTTTTTTATCATTATCTTTAAATTTTTAATGTAATTATTATTTATTATTTTAAATGAAACATTATGTGACAACATTCTCCCCCTATACAGTGCAGCAATAAATTTTGTATTTAATTTTAATATATTTTAATTTTATATTGGAAAATATCTTAAATTTAAAAAAAAAGTTTCTTTCTCTCTTTCTCTTTTAATTCAAATTTTCAAAGACTATGGTGCTATTGAATCATTTATTATTTTTGTTATGATCAATTGTAATTTTATCTACCATGAAAATAAAAAATCTATATTATTTGATATTAAAGTTATATATATGGAACAAAATCCAATATTGTTCATTTTAAGAACACATCATTACTTATATTTAAGTTCTTCCCATTGACACCATTACCACTCTTAAAAATAATTTTGAAAATGTTATTAAATTCAAATGAAATCACAAAAGGTGTGTCTATGTCATATAGTTGAGCACAATGAAGTCACCTTTTATTTTTACATTTTATATTCTGACATTCCACATAAGGATTCCCATTTTGTTGATTTTTTCATCTTGATGCAAATGTGAGAAATCAACCTCTAACACAACAACCATAAATTAGGCAAAGATACAAGTAGTTTGATTTGTTCTAGACGAATCTCCAAATTACAAATAATTTTTTTGGTTGGTTAGGTTATGTATGTGCAAATTTTAGAACAACATTCCCAAACTCAAATAACGTGGATTTTGTCATAGGGCTTTGAATATTGCTTAGGAGATGCATTTTGGACCGATCCTTCACATTTCTTAGGGACGATGTGATACCACTCCCTCAATTTCTTTTACAAACATGATTATTTTATATTTATTTGTAAATATTATTTGACTGGTTGGCCAATGGCTTAAGTTGAATAATATATTTAAGTAAATTTTATGATAAAAAAATGCTTTTCTTTTTTGAAATGTTGTGGGAAAGAGCTGAGTAATATAGAATTCTTGTTACCATGGGAATTAATAAGTGGTTAATTCCACATAATGGACCTTCCCAAATTATTCCAAAATTCCTAGAAGAAATATTACCATGGGGGAAACAACATAGTTGGAGAGAAATATTACGTTGGGTTGAAAGATAAGTTTAGATGGAAAGAAATGATAAGTTACATAAAATGTTAAGAAAAGAACAATGGCAGGGAAACATGTGCTTAAAAGGAAAAAGGAAAGACTTTTGCTAATGAAAATAAAAATACTAGGTAATGTAAAAATGCCTGGTAGACCATACAAGTAGGTCACTACAAGGAAAAATCTACTAGGAAGAGAATAATAAAAACTATTAAGTGGGAAGAAATTGGATCTTATCTTCTTTTGGGACAAGAGGTTAATCATTAAATATAGGAGGCAATAAGCTTGAGCTTGGGGGGATGTGTTGTTGCGCAACGCATTGGTTGGGAGGATGTGCTCTCTCCCATACCTTTTCCAGAAAAATTTTCCCACTATATAAGTTACTATATTATGGATAAAGATTGATCCTATTTGGTTTATAATATTCTTCTCATTGTTCTTAATATCAAGATAATTAATGGGTAGTATTGTATATTTAATGGTTGTCTCCCTGGTGAAAATAAGTAGAAAAGTTTCTCTATGTTTTTGTGTCATCATATTTTTAATTTGGCTATAAAGCCAAGAAATTTGAGAAACAATCCAAGGAAAATTGACTATTTTGGTGGTTTTAATCATTTGTTTTTGTTCTTGAATTCCATATGTTTTCAATATATAGAGGTAGAATTGTGGTAGCAACACCTTTTTCATAAGTGATAGGCTCATATTTTGGTTAACAAAGGGGAAAGGTGATAAGATCCTTCACAACGATAACACATAATTATAGTTTTATTTAGATTTCCCCTTGGAATAATGAATATGAAGTGGTTGTTTCTTGGAATAAGGGAAATAAATTAAGATAATGCCATCAAACGATTACGCTAGCTATACATATCATTTACTTTGAAATATCAACTATATAAATATGTAAGTTGCCCTTATGTGGGCTTGTGGGGATTTTGTGTAGGCTATTTCTCACCGTGGCACTAATGAAGTCTAGGGTTTGGTCTATGTGGTGTTACTAGGATTTTAGACTCCTCTATTTTGGTTAAACGTTAGGTTTTTTTGAGGATATATGCATCCTCAAAGATCACACTATCCTCTTGTGCTTTCTTACTTTTCATTTTCCTTCTTACTCCAAAATCCAAGTATGCCACAACCTCCAAGAGTATGAGATAGAGAGAGAGAATACTGAGAGAGCTCCAAAATTCAACTGATGAAAGGTTAACACAGATCCTCATAAGCCTTTTTATGAATGATGCCTCTAGTTTCTTCATTTTCCATTATTTTCCCTCAATTTCCTCCTCACATGCATTGATTGACCTTTCACCCTAATTTTATCCTAATTTCCATTATTTTCTTAAATAAATTTGCCAAAAATATCATTTCTCCTTTCCAAAGCCTTAGACATTGCCTTTGCCAATTTCCTTAGTCATAAACAACCAAATGAAGACCCACACTAGGATGTCTTGCCAAAAATTAAGCTTGTGATATGTGCCCCATCAACCGTGGTTATTATTTTGCCTTTATTTACTTTTATTACATGGAATTTTCACTAGGGATGTCACAAACTGAAGACTTGTTTAATGCTTCACTTGCTTCTTGGAAGAATGATTGGTTGCTTGATTCAAGAGAAACTTGCCACATGGCCTTTAGAAGAGAACTTTTTTAAGAATTTACTAAAAATGTTGATGGAGCATTATACTATGCACACATGTCAAAACTCAAGCCATCAAGGCTTGGCACCATCAAGCTCAAATTGCCTGGTCTTCTAGACTTTCTTCTACATGATGTTCTATACCTCGTAGTCTTTAGGAGAAACTTTTTATCGTTGGTCCATGTTTGCTAGCAAGGAAATCCCATTCATATGTTTGATGATAAGGTTAAGGTCAAAAAAGCATCAAATCACTCAGTTGTCATGACGGGGATTGAAGAAAAAAGACTTCTGAAGCTGCAAAGTACCTATACTCATGCACAAAAATTCTCATACAGTTCTCATGATGACAAAGGTAAATTTCCAATAATGACATGCTATATTTGGACACTTGAATTATGAAAACCTTCATATGCTGAAGAAAAGTGGTGTTACCGGTTTGCCTACAATCCATAGGAAACTTAAGTAATGTGATGCTTGTATTCTAGGAAAGCATAATGAACAATTTTTTCATGATTGTCGTTCTAGAGCACATACGAAACTAGAACTCATTCATTCATATTTATGTGACCCAATTCCTGTTCCATATGAAAATGGTAATAAACATATGATATATTTATTGATGACCATACCAAACTGTGTTGGGTTTATTTATTGAACAATAAATCTGATGCTTTTGAAACATTCAAGAACTTTCATGCATGGATTAAAAATGATGAACAATCTCATATTGGCTCTATTTTCACTAATAATGTAAAATAATACACTTCAAATGAATTTGAAAACTATCTTCCCCAACATGGGATCAAACATCAAAAAATTGTTCCTTATAATCCCCAATATAATGGAATAGATGAGAGAATGAATGGGACAATCTTCAATATGGTATGTTCCATGATGTTTCTCAAGAATGTAAAATTGATTTTTTGGGCTCATGCAGTTCTATGTTATCTATATATAAAGAATATGTGTCCATCTAATGACATTAGAAACAAGACGCCTTATGAAATATGGTATGGCCACATTCCTTTGGTAAAGAATCTTAGGGTCTTTGGTTCCACCTGTTATGCCTTGATACCAAATGAACAAAGAAACAAACTTGGTTTAAGGAGTCGTATGTATTTTCCTGGGGTATTCACATACCTCCAAAAGATACCATCTCTATGATGAAGTTAATAAGAAGCTTGTTGTATCTAGAGATGTGATATTTCTTCAATCTTTCAAGGCCAAAATGTTGTTGAGTGACAGCTTGATTGCTTAGATAGATTCAGACATGTAAAGTCATTTCCAAAATTTGATAATCGAATTCCACATCTCAAAAGGGGATTCCTATACAGGATAAATCTGTGGAGTCTTCTTCTGAATCACTCTCTCCCCCACATGAATCTCCAACCACTGATGACAATTTGAGTGATGTGACTGACATAATTTGGAGACTCAATCTTGATTCAGTCCCAACTCAGATAAATGAGCAACCTGGTTCATCTCAGAAAGGTCCTCCAAAATGGCTAACAAGGACACTTGAAAGTGTTCATCATGATGAGGTTGGAAAGACAAGAACAAGAAATTTGACCAAGCGAAATGGAGGTGATGTAGACAATTCTGATTCACCTGTAGATATTAATGTTTCTTAAGATTGTGGACTGAATTTTTCTATAGATTTTGAACCAACTTCCTTCAATGAAGCCTCTTCTCATGATGAATGGAAAGAAGCGACATAGAAAGAGTATGATTCCTTGATAAATAATGGTACTTGGAAGTTGGTTGATCCTCCATTGGGAAACAAACCAATTGATTACACATGGGTCTACAAGAACAAGTATATAGTTGATGGCTCTCTTGACAAACTCAAATCCAGGCTTGTGGCAAAGGTTTTTCAAAGAAAGAAGGGGTCAACTATGAGGATTATTTTGTCCCCATAGAAAAATGGGATACCATCATGACACTATTTTCCTTGGTAGCTCATGATGGTTGGAAAGTCCATCAAATGGATGTAAAAAGTGATTTCTTGAATGGAAATCTGAAAGAGAATGTTTTTATGTCCTAGCCAGAAGGATGTGTTGTGAAGGGCTAAGAACACAAGGTATGCAAGCTTGTGAAATCCTTGTATGGCCTATAGCGATACCTATGAGCCTGGTATGAAAATTTAACTGAGCATCTTCTGAAACTCAACTTAAAACATTATTATCTTGATGATGCAACCTTTTGCTTCAAGTAAGTTGGAAAAATAGTTTTATATCTTGTGGTTTATGTAGATGATAATTTGATGACATCAAACAATGAGAGCTACATTGCATCCATAAAGAATGAATTGAGGAAAGGGTTTGAATGAATAAATTGGGAAATGTTAACTACTATCTTTGTATTGAAGTAACTCAACACCTGATGTTTATATTCCTCTCCCAGAAGAAGCACATTAGAGATCTAATGACCAGGTTTGGCATGAATGAGTGCAATCTTTTGACTACTCCAATGGAACAGAACTTGAAGCTCACATCCATTGAAGGAAAATAATTTGAGGATGAAACAAAGTATAGAAAGCCTGTAGGAAGTCTCAACTAATGTGCATTATCTATAGTTAGATTACCCATGGTTAAAAACATTTATAAACTTTTAAAATTTTCTGATAGAAACATCTAAATATCTATCATGCTTCTATGTTGGAATTAAAATGAAAAAAATAAACCGATGATATATTTTATCACGTAATTTAATATTGAAATACGAAATTCATATTTATATAAACTATATTTCTATTTAGTAATCATATTTTTTTATATTAAAAAATTATATTTTAATTTCTTAAATAAAAATTCCTCAAATTCCACAAAATACTTTTCCGAAGTATAAGAATATGGAATCACAAATACATATTTTGGAATTTTGGAGGGTTGGTTAGTGAGAAGTTGCACAACTGGGATGATAAGTTATGTTGAGTTTTACTTTTTTGTGTCCTTGTCATCATCCTTGTATACATATCACTCTAGTTGAGAAACTCTAAATCTTAAATCATTGATTATTTTATCATTTGATTTAACTTCTATGTCTCATTCTTCATTTTCTCTACTACTCGTCCTTTCCACATGCCATGACCATCACGTCATCACACTATATTCTTTCACCTCCTATATCTTGTTTTTCATTCACTCGAACTGTCTTTGAGGAGTGGAGATCCAAGCCCTTGAGTGCTTCAAATGTATCCCTTTCACAATTTGCAGCACGGATGATCCACTAGATGATTTATATCCGTGCTTGAATCCTGCACAAACGTGTTCATGTTATACATAGAAAACAATATATTAATATATCTTC
>APFE031515645.1:27268-74140 GCA_000404065.3 Pinus taeda
GGATAGAAAGAACATAAAAAAAAAATGAAAAAATAAAAAAGTGAAATGAATAATTAATTAACAAGTAAAGGAGATAAAGATAAAACCCATAATCTTTGATGACCCATGGTAATTTGGTGCCCATGGCATTTGGAGGAGGAAAATTATAAAATGGTGGATGGGAGTTCATTTGGTACAAGAATCATTACTGATTGATATTTCTTTAATACTTCTAGGATCTCTTGTGGCTTAAGGTGAGAGGGAAAAATCATAATTGTATTTCCTAGTTTGAGTGTTGAAATGCACACCCTAGTTGATGGTGTTTGGCTTTGGTGTTTAAAAGCATAGCCTATCGAACTATTGTGTCACATGTTGTTAGTTGTGCTTTAATGGGCCACAAAAAATAGTTTAGGTTTTCTTTATTTATTTAAAACAAATTTACTTTATGGTATATATTTATATGATAGTGAGTTGAAGTAGAAAAACCTTAAACAATCTATGTTTTCTACCTTTTCTAGTTTGTTATTAATAGAATTCAAATAACTAATATTTGTTCATTTTAGATGGATTGAATTATTATTTTCCATGAAAAAACAGATTTTGACTCTTAAAGACCTCTCTAGCAAGTAGATTTAGAACTTTCACATCCGATTTATGTAATTCCATCAATCCAAAATAATTCATGCCAAAATTTAGGCCAAAAATGATTGTTTTCCTTCCCATTATTTTGAGTGGCCTTAAAAATACCAGTTTGTAGCATGTTTAGACTTTGACATTTGACGTATATATAAAAAAAATATAATATAAAATGCCATTTGTAGAAAAATGAAATATGACATGATTGATGTATCATCAATTGAGATTGTTTGTAATTTTTTGCATAGTTAATGACTAAATTTGTTTTGCTAGTTTAAAGTCACAATCACTAATAATCTCCACATGAAAATATACCAACATTGAATTGGTGAAAGTATTTATTACCTCTCATCATTATAACTCGTACAAATATCTTAGAGATGAACTTTATGGTAGTATGAAAAGGACCCCACACACGAAGATTTTTAATGATTCTGAGAGGTGTCCTAATAGGTGTGTTGATCATCCCAAAAGCCATGGCAATGTTCTCACTATGGCAGCGAAGCGATTCTTCATTAAACTCATATATATCATGAAAAACAATTTTTTTATTGGGTACATACCCAACTGCCTTATTTATTTCCATTTAATTTCACCATATTTTCATATATCTCTTTTGTTTGTGGATGTGATTCATCTATTGCAACCAAAGTATGCAACTAGCTTTTCACCTCAATCTATCTTTGTCCTATTTTTTTTTCAATTCTCTAGATTCCATCATGTTAGTCAACTTTTCTACACAATCCCATTTATTAAGTTATGTAGATATATTGGAAATCAATACACATGTTGCATCATCTTTTGGTTCCAACCTAAGAATACACTTTGTTGCATAGTTTCCGAGTACCAAGTTCCCATAGATTCTAGAGGCACGAATCAATGTTCATCGTATCAAAACATTGTTTTAAATTGATATGAATTTAATAGCTTTCATTGCCTCATCAAAGCACCTTGCATGAACAAGAAGGTTAACAATATAGGCATAATGTTTCACTCTTTGGAAGACAACATAGTCCCGAATCATTGAATCAAACAAGTGATGGTCTTCCTAAAGTAAAAATATAACTTTAATATCTAATAATATAGTTTCTAGTTTTCATAGTAGATATCAATATTGTTAGTCATAACAAAACTAATAAATGATTCAATAACACCATCTTATTAGACCTTATTAGTTCCACCCCCTGAACTAGACTGGACAAAATCCCCACAAGCCCACACAAAGACAACATACATATTATATATTTGAGATTTCAAAATAAATTATATGTATAGCTAGCATAAATGTTTGATGGCACACTAGTAGAAAATGATGAAATTAGTGACTAGGTGACTCAAACATTTAGTCACCACAATTATTTCAAGTGAAGTTTTACTAAATTTGAGAAAATTTAAGTGAGAAAACTAAAAATGACTAATTTAAATGAGTAATTTAGTTTAGGGGTAAAATACATGACTAGATAATAAGTGACCAAACTAAAAGTGGCTAACTAAAATGACTAATTTAGTCCGGAACTAAAATATATGACTAGATAATAAATGAAAAAATTTATTATGATTAACATAAACAACACATATTCAAACCATGTAAATAACACATATCAAAACGTTTACATGTGTAGATCCTCCATGCGTGTGTGTGAGGGGAGGTGTTTGATATCTTATAGCTGGTTTCCCTTCATCACCAAAGAGGGTTAGGCTATGATTGGATTGGCCAAGCAACCCTCATAATTCTTTCCTTTGAGTTTTTGGGAAATCTGAAGTTAAAGTCCAACTAGTGCTAATAGATGGTCTCAAAGGTGTTTGCTAGGGTTTTTAAACAAGGTCACTGGATCCCAATACAATAGAGGTGCCTTGGATTTGTTGAAAAGTGAAATACCTCACGTGGCACCAAATGGGTGATTGATGACTACCAGTTAGACAACTTAAACCAAATTAACTATGGAGGTCAAAACTACAATTGAAAAAACACAACACACACACGTGATAATTCACACTAGAATTCATCCTCCCACAATCAAGAGTTCATGAATAAAATGTTAATTCTTTGATGAAGCCAATTAAACCAAGAAGATCCTTATCAACCCTTGCTAAAGTTAAGAAAATATTCACAAGGAGGATACGTATTTCGTCCAATTAAAAATTGAAAGACATGCTATTTTTTATTTCAATGAAAACTTTATGGAGAAACTTGAGATCGACAACGCATTTGAGTGACTTGAGCTACACTTCAGATGAACAAAAATGATTTCCACTATAATCTAAGAGTATATTCAATATGTTTCAATTCTATAATAAGAACATATGATTTATCAAGGGTCAAGACATCTCTAAATACACTCGTGTGGCAGTCGCACTCCTTGGGGAAACTACCATTCTAGATTGAAAGTCATCTTCTTTTTTACTTCTAGGAAAAGTTTATAGAGAAACCCAACACCGGTAACCAATCAAAGTGATATGAGCTACACTCGAGATGAAAAGGAATGATTTCCAATATAACTCAAAAGTATATCCAATATGCCGCAAGTAGATACTAATAACATGTGATTTAGTAAGAAGTGTCAAGACATTTTGAGATACACTTGCGGGGTGGTCCTACTCCTTGGACGCTTCTACTTTTCTAGTGTTATAAAGATGGGACAAATGTCTCATCAGGAGCTTGAATCCAGGTGAGGAAATAAATAACTAAACAACTACTACAACATTGATAATAACAAAATAAACCAACCAACCAATTACTCCTTTTCCCTTAATAATTTTTTTTACCCTAATTTATTACTTCTCTGGTCAAAATTTCTCAGGTGAGGAAATAAAGAACTAAACAAGTACTGCAACATTCATAATAACTAGTTAAACCAACCAACCAATTACTCTTTTTCCCTTAATAATTGTTTTACCCTAATTTATTACCCCTCTCGTCAAAATTTCTCCACAAAATTCTCTTGGGAAACGCCTTATTGTAAATTTTTTTCCACAATTTTTTTTACCCCTTCCTTGTATTTAATCTAATGGATTCTCTTTACAAATACAATGGAGTATTATTTTTCTAGTCTTCACTCAAAATTAAAACACTCATTCAACTAAAATACACATTTGGATTTTGTTCAAAAGAAAAAATAAATGATAAGCATATTTGAAATAGAACAATTAAAAATGGTGAACATTATTTTTCAAAGCCACTAACACAAAGAGGGTCCCATCAGATGACACATCAATAGCTTTCAAAACTCACGCCCTAATTTGTGAAGTATGATGCAATAATCACATTCAAAAATTTGAGGGAGGATACAACATATCACTGTAACAATAAGAATGAAATAAGGACTCCCATGACCACTATATATCTCAAGGAATAAATCGCATAGCCCTTGCAGATCATGATGTCTTGTTAGGGATTGGAATCATAGTAATAGTTGTGAGAACATGGTTTAAATTTCATCCTCAGTCTCATTTAGGGTCCCTTTAAAGCATATAGCATACATTGGGCCTTGCCAATAACGGACTTGAGGTCACTCCTCCCACCTCAGCGGGACCATGGTGGTGATAGTGAAAATCGAACTTGCGACCCATAGTAGGTCAAGCCTTTAGTTATAGTGAGAAGAAGATTCAACCCCCCACCTCTATGGAGAGTGGAGGGAAGAATGAGGGTGATGACATGCCAACTATGCACAATTCAGGAGACAAGGACATGGTATTTAGGAAGACTATTTTTCTTCTACTAAAGAACTCTTGAGAATAAATGGTACAACAATATCACCCATTGCAAATCATTTTTGCGAGTCCATAGTAGGAGAAATTACCATTAGGGCTTTCAGCATTGAGGATCAGTGCTTGAAGAAGAAATTAGGCCTTATTGACAAAAATTTGAGCCCCTTTTTCCACTATTTCTGAGCCATTGAATGGTTGATTCAACATCTGTAGGTGCTAAATCCAACTATTCTTTGCTCCTATACTCTTTTAATTCTTCTATTCCCACAAGACATCTTCAATCCTAGTATGAACAATGAAACTAAATGTCAAATGTGGGTGATTTCTGCTGTTACTGAACATTTTTATGTATAAGATTATCATTCCTAACAATTTGAACTGGTGTAGGTTTCATTGGGGTGGCCTTCTCTTATGGTCTATCATTGAACATATCATTTGTTAAAAGTATAAAAAACCAATGTACACTTGCAAACTACATTGTTTCTATAGAACACATCAAATAGTACATGCACATTCGAAGTGAGGCCCCAGCGATTATAGATGATCACAGACCACCAGATAATGGAGCAATTTGTAGCAATATGGAATACTTCGCACAAACTTCCCTATACCACTAGGAAATAACTTTATGTACAAGTTCCAAGTGAAGGAATAGATACCTAATTACTCTTACTTTCCATCATTGTATCTGTAGAAAGGTGCAAGGGGCTTTGGAGGACTAAATGTAACTAGCAGAGCCCTAATCCCCATTATATTCCCTCCGCATGATGGTGATATCACTCTTCTTATAGGTGACTGGTACACAAGTAATGTTTTAGTAAGTTATTAATCCATCCCTGATACATGTACATCTCTTTACATTAAAGGAACTAGCTATGTTCAACTTTAGTCTGTACACCAGAATGTCCATTTGTAATGCATCAATCTCTGACTATATTCTATCTTTGGGTAGATCCTTAGAAGAACACTTGATGTGGGTAGATATATTGGTAATCCTGATGTTGTTCACGTTAATGTTCGTAGGCTCCCAAATGAAATAGAAATTATAGTGAAACAAGGTACTTATCACTGATCTCTATCACAAGGAAGTTTGTTAGATTTAGTATAGGTGTGTCTAGCCTTTCAACAATTCACAAGATCCAATTTATTTTGGTTTTATCCGATGGCTATCGAATCCATTGCTTCTTCTCTTAGGTTGTATCTAATATGATCCATATATTCATTAAGTTTTTTGTGCCAATCTTTCAAAGTGATAAGAAATGAATTCGAGATAATGACTATGCACCCATTTAGTTGGGATGCATTTATTTTATTAAATAGAGTTTGAGAAGTCATTTTTAGGAATATTAGGATGTGAGAAGTAAATACTATGCTCAAATCTATGAGCCTGCGAAGAAATTCAAAACAAAACATGCAACAAGTTTTCAACAACATAGTAATATCTTATCCTCTTACACTGATCACAATCATGCAGAGACATTTCACACATGCTAAATATTTTCTAATCCATATGAATATATGTAACAAAATATAATGAATTAAGCACAATATCGTGGAAAATACTAGCGCAACAATGTAAGGATTCCAATAAAATCCTTTAACACATGCTCAAATTATTTCATTAATCCAACACAATGAACAACTGAAGACCCAAAATCAACTCAAGAAAGTTAGTGCACAAATAAACACAGAAATCGTCTCTTTACAATGCTAGACCTCCATCGAACCTAAAACTACCAAGACTTATGCATCCAGTTCTCCTCCTAGATAGAAGTACCAAATGTCCAATATTCTAGAAGCACTTCCTGTGAACAATTGAGGGGTTACACTCATCATATATTGATTTTGAAATCGACATATGAAATACACATAATATGTGCACATTTTTAGGTAAATCCAAAACTTTTTCCCCGATAAAATTAAAAAGCAATAATTATCAAAATTTAATTTTATAAAATTTGTATCAAATTGGCCTTGATGGCATTCTTATTATGTTGGGCCAAATGTTGGGGATATTGTGGTGGTGGAATTGCATTTTTGATCAAATATCCCACCCCATTATCCTCCAATATTATCATGTCCTCCCTTTCAAAGAGATAATGTTAGAGGTTCCCTCTAAATTATGATCTACTCTCAATACTTGGTAGGCCATTCTACTTCCCACAAACAACCTTGTAGTCCTTCACAATAGGCTAAATTGTACAAATATTAATTTAAATCTAGGATTCCATTTGTATGTGAGGAAGATAGTGGAGACAGAAAAAGGACCCAGATAACTGATATAGGTTCAGATACAAATAGATCAATCACTCTGAACTCAAATATAATACCTTTTGTATTGAAGCCCCAAGGTTTAGCTCAACTAGTCAAATAAGTGCCTCACCGTTCAGGAGGTCAATTCCCCTAGAAGCCCTTGGGGTTAAGCCTAGCTGTTGGCCGCGAGGCTTGATACCCTTGATCAAGCTCAGATATCTCTGTGGATGTAACGGCCACCAAGTGATTGCCGATGTCCGTGAACCACCTGAAAAAAGTACCTTCTGTATTGATACATATAGTGATAAACCCAACTACGCTTATGTACCTCATTACATAAGCATAGGTTGCACAAAAGTATGATCAATTTTAGTATACAAATCATCCCTAAGGTCCTAGTAAAGCATTGTTGCCGCATCAGGGAAATAAATAACATCTGACACAAACACACATAAGAATTCAAATTTACAACATAAAAAGACATTACAAGCACTATAAACTGCTTCCAAACCTGGCACTCAAGGAACTTCCACAATTGCAAGACATGTTATTGATTCAACATAGTTAATTGAGTTGTATCTTGTGAGTAATGAGTCTTTGAGAGATGTAGTTGTTGAAAATATATTTTTCTTTTATTTAGTTTTCATTCAATTCCCCATATGTGGGTTGAAGTGACCTAAGGCATGTGGATTTGGTGATATGTCTTGGATTAATTGGTAGTCTTTAAAAACATCACTTGGATCATTGTTTGTCTATGTTGAAAGAGACACCTGTGATTTCAATTCAAAACTATTTCAAATGCAACATGTTTCATCATTTAACTATTTATTCTATTTTTTTCCAATATTCACTTGGATGAATTATTCATTATTCATGTTATTTGTTGGTTGCGCATTTGGCAGACTCTGGGAAGCATCAAATGAAGCCTCAAATGAAGCCTCATGATCCCTCTCATATTCTTCACATGAATTCAGGTAATGATAATGTGAACTTGAGTGGGACAGATAAACATTTCATCCTAGTGAGCATGCATATATGTATGGATTTCTATTAATTTTAGATAACATTGGTATGTTCTATGCTTAAGAGGAATTTTACTTCAATTTTATTATTAGACTAATATCAATTTCTAGATTAGAAATCACATTAGCATAATAGTAAAATTCAGATAGAACATAAACAATAACCATAAGAGAAGCCAAGACAAGAGGACACAATATTTGGCAAATGCCAGGGAAAAATCCCAATGTGGGGGAAACCCTTTGACCAAATCTTCTTATTATTCTTCAAAATTTCAGTAGAGAGAGAGTATAATATACAAATTTATTTTCCAAATCATAGAGAAAATATGTCCAATCCAATAGCAATCAACATGATGCCCTAAACAGAAAGTCAATGTTGGTCAATATGGCAGAATATCTCCTCCAAATCAGCTCAGTCAAAACTAGTCAACTTGACCTCCAAGGATAGTCCAAATCAACCCTAAATTGTCTCAAAAATATCAATCAAACTTGATCAATGCAGAGTCAAACCTATGGTCAAAATTGCAGCGGTTAACGATGGGCAAACAACTCTAAATGGCTCAATTTTGTGCCCAAAAATGCAGTTTATCCAAACATAATATTCCGCAATAAAAAAATAGTCAAACTCGGTCAAATGCACCCAGTCAACATTGGTCAGACCTTCATACAATTTGGTCAATGACCAAAACAAAAAACTACAGTCAAAATTCACACATGTGGAGGAGAAGAAAGCTTCCCTGAAGTTGTACGACCCAATCAGATGAGGAGAGAGAGATATGTGTGAGAATGAATGATGTCCAAATGAGGTAGATTCACCTTCTTTTTATATGCAACATTGAGGATGAAAGGACATGTCTTTTGGGCTTTTGATCCTACATAAGTTTGTTGGTCGACCCTGACAATTCGTCGATAATAGAAATAAATTCATAATTCCATTTGTACATGTCAGAATGAGATGATCTTTAGATCAATCCTACACCTCTTAGAAAGAGGAATCCAATAAAATTACCATCTGCATAATATGATCTTTCCAAGGTGGATTTTGGCCTTAGTTTCCAAATTTAACACTCCCTGTCAACTAGGGAGAACTCCACTTGCCAAACCATCTGTCAATCTATACCATCTTTGACATCCCTATTATACCCTACTATGATACTCTCTGCTTTGTTGAAACATGAAGAAATAATGAAGAAAAAATGATCAAGAATGTGTCATACCATTCTCCACTGACTTGAAATCAGTCTCTAATGATTAGGAGTGTATCATACCACTCTCCACTAACCCAAAATCAGTCTCCATTGATCGCAAATTAGTATCAAACATCCTAACATAGGGAGTATGGTAGTACTATGGTCCCTATCCTCATTTCCGTACTCATTGTTCAAATGAGAGGTACTTCCTATGAGTCATAGACTGCATGGGTAGGATGTACTGACAAAAGGTGAATCACTAATCCTACTCATATCCCATAGGAGAAGATGAACCACTCATCGTATGCATATATTAACATGGGGTATCACAAGGGAAGGTGATCCACTCACCTTGTACACAACACACCACTAGGAAAAGGTGAACCACTCACCCAATGGTTGCTTATCTCTCTAAGAAGTACCCAAAGCCCCTCGAAGATCGTAAAGCTTAATATCCATGTCTTACAGGACCCTCATAAGAGGGTCTCTCCATGACTCCAAGTCGTTCACAGAAGGTTAAGAAATTGACCTTCTCGAGGGGCTTTATAAGAATATTTGTGACCTATTCATCAGTCCCAATGTGATGTAGCTTTATTTCTCCCCATTGTACCATATCCTGGATAAAGTGGTACCTGATATCAATATGCTTGGAGCAGTCATGAAACACAGGATTCTCAAAAAGATGAATCCCACTTTGGTTGTCGCAAAAGATCACGGTGGTATCAAACACATGTCCAAACAACTCACTAAAGAGCTTTCTCAACCAAACAACTTCATAGGAGGCAATGCTAGCAGCAATATATTAAGCCTCAATGGTGCTCAAAGCAACCAACTTCTGCTTCTTGCTCATGTAGGATATCGAAGCATAACCTAGAGATAAGAAACATCCATCTGTGCTTTTACGATCCACCACACTGCCAACCCAATCTACGACAGAGTAACCATGGAGCCTCACATTCTCAGTAGTGTATCTCAGTCGATAAGTGATTGTGCCCCGCAGATATGTCAAAATATTCTTGGCAGCAATACAATGAATGTGATGAGGCTCGACCATAAACTAACTCAATGTATTCACTGCAAAACACATGGCTAGATGAGAGTTCACGAATAACATCAGGGCCCCCATGAGTTGATGACACTTAGAAGGATAATGGTCCCAACAACACTTTCACATAACTTCTTGAAGTTAAGTTCCTTTAGAATAGTCAAATACTTGCAATCCACCTGGCTTCAAAATGTATTTTCTTTGAGAAAGGAAAATATCACTTGGCTTTTGCCAGACCTCCAACCCTAGGAAATAATGCATCAGTCCTAGGTCCTTCATCTCAAATTTGGAAGCCAACTCCCTCTTGCATTGATGAATGAGAGTCTGCACCTGTCAGAAAGAGATCGTCCACGTAAAGTACCAAGATGAGAAGTATATCATTTTCAACCTTAAAGTAAAGGTTCGAATTAACTTCACTTCTTGTAAATACCATCTTCATCAGATAGTTTTCGATCCTCTCATACCAAGCCTGGGGTGCTTGCTTCAACCCATAGAGGTATTTCTTCAGCCTACATACATGTGCCTTATGATCTTGGACTTTGAACCCCTTGGGTTGTTTTACATAGACTTCTTCCTTAAGTGAACCGTGCAAGAAGGTAGTGTTTACATCCATTTAGTGTAGGTTCCATCTTTGCGAGGAAACAAGGGCTATGATTGAACAAATGGTGGTATATTAGGAAATTGGTGCAAATATATCATCATAGTCCACACCTTACTTTTGAAAGAAGCCTCGAGTAACAAATTTGGGCTTGGACTTTTCAACACTTCCATCTACTCCATGCTTGATCTTGTAGAGCCATTTAGAGGTGACAAGAGATTTGTCCTAGGGTCTAGGGACTACATCCCAAACATCATTCTTCATAATTTACTCATACTCTTCATTCATAGCATCCTTCCATACTTGGTTCTTCACAACTTCTTCAAATGAAGAGGGCTCGGATTGAATAATGGTGCTCATGGAAGTTAAGTACCCTTGGTACCTATTCGACTTCTTACTTTCATGAAATGTCCCCCTCGATGCAATATGTCTCTCAGTATCTTTGAGAGTTTCCCTAAGCCATGAGGGTCTCCTTTTAGAAGAGGAGGGCTCATGAGTAGGTGGATCAATGGGATCCATTGGTTCTTCAACATCAGGCATTGACTGATCATGCATTTATCCCTGTTTTCCTATATTTTCTTCTTTGTGCTTCCTTAGAATAGGAAGGTTGATAATCTTCCCAAGGGAAGCATCTTCATCGAAGGTGACGTCATGACTTATCTCCACTTCCTTTTGACCAGGAACATAGATCCTATATTCCATTGAAGTTTCCCTGTAGCCCACAAATGTTCCTTTTTTCCTGAATGCATCCAATTTTCTTCCTTTTTCTTTCAGCACATGAAAATACATGGGACTACCAAATATTCTAATATGTGAAACATAAGGTTTCTTATCGGTTTCATGCCAAAATTATCTCTCTCTAGGCCTTCAACAACATTAGGTATAGCCTCTATGTCAAGTGGCCTCCTTTTGCTGAAATGAAAAGAAAACTTAACCTCAATAGTGAAAACATAAGGTACCATAACAATAGACAAAATATTAAAATCTAATTTTCGGCTACTCTAAAATCTAAAATTAGCGTTCTCTGAATGCAAGATTTTGTGATCAATAATGTTTATAAATAGGATATGTAGGACAATCAGATCGGAATTTCTCAAGTCAACATGTTTTCAACCACTTAGTGTGGTTCATCTTCATGACTTAGATGGATTCACTGATCTAAGTAAGGAAAAAAATATTGTAGAGTTGCGAAAAGAGTATACAATGAATAATTATAATGGATATAAAATAAATAATATTTTATAATAAATTTGAATGTTAAAGATAAATCAATATGTTACACATGAAATTCTCCAAAAACTCTCTGCCTTAAGCAGCAACCCATTCCATGCATGGATCGTTGAATATTTCACATAACATCCTTTATACAAATCAATCCCATCATTAGAGTTTCATGGGCATCTCACCTACCAATGTTTTATAGGTTCTTATTACTTCAATCATTGAAGATTTTAGCACCAGACACAGTAAAATACTTTGACTATTCTTTCTCATAGGCTATGTTGCACATATCTGTGGATGCTGGAAGATTTCAGATGACATGTTGCTGTGGAATCTTCTCATCATCTTGTGCCACAACATTGTCATCACTATTGTGTCTCCTCCCATGTCATCATGATTGTATGGATCTACAGAAGTGAGCCATGTTTAAGGAAACACATCTAGAACAACATGTAAAGTGATAATTCAAATTTAATTGAGGATATGTTAACCAATAAACGCATATAAAGATAATAGTATTGTCTTTCGGATTAATTACATTATTGAGATTTGGTCGATGTTTCAAACCAACTAATATGGTTCATCCTCAAGACAAAGGGAGAATGTCATGTCGATGCAGGGATCAGTCTATTAGCATCATGATCATCCATATCATTATTGTGTTTCCCTCCTTATCCCTGAATAATTTTCTCAGGCTCTAGTACATCAACTTCTCGAATATCATTTGGGAAAGGCTTCTCAAATTTGGAGATTTTAACAAGAAAACCTCCATGACAAGGTCTTTGGCCTCAAATTGATTAAAAACACTATCTCTTGGAGTAAATACTTTTCTATTGCACTCTCAGCGAAAACCCTACATCTCAAGTCAGTTGTCAGAGTTGTTGAAGGGTGAGCAACATGGAAGGTGATGCCCAAGAATTGTATCACCCCAGGATTCCCCTTGTGCATAAATGTTTGAAGCAATTTAAATATTTACACTTTGTATTTTTACTCTCTCTTTGGCAATAATTAAAGGAACCATTATTGTTGAGGGTATTTGGGATGACTGGATGACCACTAAACATGAACTAGTCTAGAAGCACGACCCTTTGCATTTTGTCTTCCCTTCAGTGACCACTATCTCTGGTGGTCACCTTTTGTTTTATTTGGAAGAAAATCCCAAGAAAAATTAGTATGGTTCGCATCTAAGTGGTTTCTAAAAGAAAGGATTAAGATAAATAGGGAGTTGTATGAATATCATACTACAAAATGAAGGATTGAACAACCTGAAAGGTATAGTTCAATCTTGCTAACCTATATAGGATAAGCATTGAAAATATTTAAATATTTACCCTCGATAATATCTTGAGCTTTGCCTTGAGGGGCCACAGATTGGAGATGTGACCAGAAAGAGGCTTCAATAAGCATAGACTTGCTAATGGATATTCCTGGTTGGCCACGAGGTTTGTGCTTAATGTAATGACTTTCAAACCATAGAATGGAATGAATAGCTAACCCTCAAGGCTGAGTTAAATCTTGCCAACCCAGATATGATAAGAATGGATTTAGAGCTTTATCCTAGATAATATCTTCCTTAAGATTGGCCTTTAGGAGCCACAGGCTTGGTGGAAAGACTACAAACACGGCTAGATAATAGCTTGTTGATGGATATTGTTGGTTAGCCACTAAGATTGTGCTTGGTTTAAGAAGAAATAAAATATGGAGAGTCATTTCCAAGTAAAAGGCTTGGTTGCACCTACTTGAGGCTATCTGTAAGCTACCCTATTACCTAAAAGAGTCTTCTTTGCATGTCTAGTGCTTGAAATCTTAACTGCTAGACATCTGAAATAGTTAGTGGAGACTTAGTATAAACCCCCATCGGGCAAATGAAAATATTAAAAACCTATTTTTTGTACTCTAACTTAGCCGAGACAACTTAGGAATGGGCCTTTCAGTTCCGTGCCAACTTCCTTTTTCCTTCTCGTGGAAGGCTGCCCTTTTATGAGATAGACTTCCATGGGCCCTTGAGTTCAATGCATCATAACTGCCAATTAGAAGTGACATTTTATATGATATTGGGAAAAAAAAGAATTCAATGCTTATTTAAGAATGTGCAACATTAATTGCAATTCTTTTATTTTGCATGATGGTTCCCTAATATGTGCCCAACTACACTTGTAGCTTCAGGTCCAGGTGCCTAAATTGGAAATGGAGGTGGCACATTTGTGCCAACTATTAGACTTCTGGGTTAGGTATCCTTATACCATGAAAAAGATATCCCCCACTATTTATTCTCCATCATGTTTTTCTTAGTCCTAAAGATCTTCTTAGGGACACCCTTGACAGAGTGTTAGTTGTACTTTTCTCGAATGCCAAGAGTGAAACAAGAAATGGGCCCTAACTAATATTCCCATTTATTCCTTAATTCTATAAATTCCATACCATGACTATTGTCATTTCTGAACCATAGAAACCTATAGAGCCTGAGCAAGGAAATGATGGATAAGAGCCTATTTAGGTTCATCTTGAGCCAACAATTGATGGATGGATGCTGACCCTAATGAAAGATACACTTATTTTTATGTGAGTACTATTCCAATTGCTACTTGATGTGATATTTCATGCTGATTAGATGGCCTAGATCATTTTTGTGATTAGGGATCAATTTATAGCATCTTTCCCAACTCTGGTATTGTCATTTCCATTGCCAACAATTTCGATGGTTTGTTATTTAATGCTTTGTTCTTGGATTTAGGGAGAAACTTATAACATCATGTGTTATTATGGTATTTCCTTTACCATTGTAGATAGATTTGATGTTTTATCCTTCCCTACTGAAATATGGCATTGAGTTGTGAATTATAACATCCTTCTTCACATTGATACCAACATTATTGTCACTAAAAACATTGATACTTTGCTAATCCAAACGTTGGATTCATGGTGCAAGTTTCCTTCCTTATTTTGGTGTTTTCGTTGGCATTGCCAATATTGTTATGCTTTTAGGAATATGAAATTTTAGTTTTGAGTTGCAAGTTTTAATATCTTTCCTCGCTCTTATATTAATATTGGAGTTGCAGACAAATTTGATGTAATGCTTTATGGGCCTTTTTGATTTTTACATTGTTATCTATCTAAAAGTGAGGTGATGGGATTTGTTCCTCATTAATAGACTTATTTTCAACACTAAATGAATTTATCTAGTTATGCATATTCATTGATAAGAAATTATATTGGTGGTATTGGCTTTGTTATAAATTCATTATCTTTCTAGTAAATTTTTCCCATGGCTTGTTCTTTGTGACTGCATGTACATGTAAGCATGGCTCGATCCTAAAACCTTGCATGTGTGACTCAATGCTCTATAGCACGACTAGGTTTCATCCGCATCCTTTCCTTGTGACTAAGTGCATTCTATGGTTGCAGGTTTCTCTTTCCTTGCCTACATCGATTGTTCTCACATCCACACCGGCCCCACCTTAGTGGTCGTGGCTCTTATGGCATGTCAACCCTTTCTCCAACTTCCTTTGATAGTTGTTGATGCTAGCAATTATCCTTCATGCCCCACTTCTTCGCTTAACCTTAGACATGGATTTATCCTACTCACCTGTGCAATTTTTCTTTTATTATTCTGTCGAAGGTTATTGTTCATGCCTCGTGGCATGTGTTTGTTTCAAGACTACTCACATTGACATGATGTTTAGCGATGTTTTCTGTGGTGGACGCATGTTGCCCCTCGTGCCCAATGTGTGCTTACTTGGTTCTTGTGGCACCTATGTCCTATGTTCTAATAACTTTTATTTTTGTCACTCATCGCATTATTTCCCTTTCTTTATGGTGGCCCGACAATGATGGTGGTTGGGGGTTTGTTAGAGATGTCAGATGGTCACTAGTCACAAGCCTTGTGCATAGCACAACCTACTCATGATTCCTATTAGCATGTGCTTGTGAGTCAATTTTCCTGTAGTGGTAATGATGCTCTTGCCCTTTGACAATAATTTTCCTCACATTTTTAGTGAGCCCCTCTATGGCCAACACAACCACTTTTTTTTTTGTTTAGGGTCTATTAGGCACAACACTTAGAGTAGGGGATGTAACTCTAATGAGAGAGAGATGGCTAGTTAGTAATGCAAAGGTTATCCTTGACCAAATATGAACCAAGAAAATGCCAACCTTCTATCAATCTGTTGTCCAAATGTTAATGATTATCCTACCAAATATTGCACCAGACCTTCAATGTACCACTATTAACAGAGAGATAGGCTCACTGTAGCTATTATCAAGTATATATCAGTCTACATAAGTCAAGACAAATTATTAAATGCAAATGAGGAAGAGCTAAGGCACAATATGTAAGTTTAGTACTAGAAGCAATGTACCATACCACTAAGATGAAACTGCTATGTCAAATCATACCTCTACAAATTAGGATTAGTCAACTATGGTAGTGAGGTCAGGCCTCCAACAACCAATATAAGTTACCCAAATAGTAAGGAATGAGTGCCAAACACTTATGATTTTTATGTGTTGATTTAAGAGTGTTTTTAGGCTTATTTTTGTGAGTTTCTCTTGAGATTAGAGTCTGGAAACATATGCTTCAGATCTTGAGTAGCATGGCAATGGGAAAATAGGTCAAAATGAAGAAGATTTGAGGCCTTGAAGGCCTTTGGCCTAGTCTCAAAGGCTGATATACCAATATGGGAACCCAAATCACAATGAATAGGCTAGAAACAAGTGTCGATATCCTTCCAAATCCTCACGTTGCTCTTGCAATCACAAAGGGTTACTACTATACTCAAATGCAACCACAAAATTCCTTGGAAGACCCTGCAGCTAGGGTTAGAAATTCTTAATAGGACTGTGACTAGGAAAAAAGAGAAGGATTGATGCTTGAACATGACCCCTAGCCAAACAAATACCCTTAATCAAGTGATAATAGGTTTGCAATCACAAATTAGTCACAAAATTTTATGGATCAATGATAAATATGGAAAATTCTCAATGTAAATCAATGTCAATACCCTCCAAGAATTTCGCCAAGCCTAAAAACATAGTAGATTAGTTCGTAATATGAACCCATTGTTATTCCCATGAATACGGGTTCTTCGGTAAGGTAGCCACTGATATTAGTTCTTCAATCCAAAAATTTCTTATATGGAATTGTGCATGTCTTAATTCTAATTTACCAATAGAACTCTTTTGTGTTTTCCTTCTTTGGAAAGATTCAAAAATTCCAAGGACATGATGCATAGCAATGTCCACATCCTCTTCTTACATCAGAGCTCGAATCTCTCAGCATATCCAAAATTACAACCAACAACTACTTGGCAAATTCTAATGCTGTTTCTAGTGCCCCAAAGTCTGATTATTGCTAACTCCAACATCTGGAGGCTCAAAATAGACCCTTAATTCAGAATGTGTGCCTCTGACAAGGCAAAGCTCTTGGCAAGAAATTTTAAGATAGAGTGGCATTGAAATGTTAGAGCAATAAAATTATGTATTATTGAGGTACTTTTGCATCTTGCAAAGAGGGCAAGGTAGATGTGGAAAGGACATATGTTGTTATTTTGAAAGCACTTGAGACCATTGCCATTTACAATGATAACAAAACTTATCTTCACTTGGTTCCTAGCTAGAGTTTAGTTCAAAAATATTCGACATTCTAGCTCTACATGATTTTGCTACAACAACCTGAATCCACGTCAATTTGAGTTGTTGAAGTGTTTCTTGGTTCACTGGCCTGGTCTTCTTCCTTTGTTTCTAGTACATCAACATCATTTGCCACTATTGGTTCCTCTTCCTTTATATCTTTCTCCATCGCTTCCTCATTTTCTAGTTAAATGCCCCAAATAGCATTAATGATAGTGTCATACTTGGGCTCCAATTGGTGTAGCCTGAGGCCTATAAAGGATAAGATTCTCCTAAAGCCTTTTCTTATTTGTTTCATAAGCTAGTGATTCTTCAATGTCATCAATGATTTTCAAAGGTTTGAGATGATATGATGGCATCCTGTAATGGATCAATGCCAATTGTTTTTGGGGAACAATGATTGGTTCCATGAATATAAGGGGATAATTTACACATGACAGTTTGTTGACCTAGCAAATTGTGTCAATGAAATTTTCAAACCCTAGAAGTCTAGAAGGATATCAATAGTATTGAAAGTACTTCAATAATATCAACCTAAAGTATGGCTGTCAACATATCTAAAACAAGCCAACGGATATGTGGAAGATAGCCTTCAAGATGTGTCAAGAATTGTTTGAATGGTTGGGAATGTCATTAGAACTTAATAATGCCCTGCTCAATGAGAGATACAAGAGATATATGAAATAGATGTGAAATATATGAAAAAATATTTCGATAATAAATTAGCCATCGACTATTTTAGTGTGGTCCTTTTTATATGCCATGTAACAAGTTACCCTTGTAACTATCTTATAGCTAATGTGAGATATTAACAAACGTCAACACTTAATAATATTGGCAATGTAGTAGACCTAACAGTGATCACTCTTTTGCAGTAAGGTTGGTTGAATGTAGAGGTTATGGGATTTGAAACTTTATATGCAAAGAAATGACAACGCCTTTGTAAGGTTGGAGTAGGGCTCTGTTAGACTTAGAATCGAGAAAACACCTTGTCATGGAACAAAAATCCATCTTCAAGTAAGTTCACAACATGTCTGGTATACAATAAATGTAAGAAGTAGATGCAACAGAAGCAACCTGGTGGTAGTGGAGGGTCTAAAATGTAAAAGCCCAAATGAATTTTAGAATATTCATGTGGTTAGCATTGTTAAATAAATCCTTGACCTCGGAGGCCTTTTGAAAAAGGGCCCAACAAGGACCAAATAAGTGTACTATTTATATGTGTGGAGTGGAACAATTGACCATCTTCTGGTATAATTTACTTTCTCAAAATAGATTTGGAAGCTTATTCTTCCATTAATGGGTGGATATGATTATTTTGGCAAGGAGCATCCTTGCTAAATTATATGAGGTCTCGAATTGAAGAAAGATCTCTCAAAGAACATATATCACTTCCTCTAAATGCCCCAAGATCCATTTGGTTAGCAAGAAATGCTAACATATTTGAGGAGGGAATACCTTCATTTAATGTCCAAGAACAAATAAAGTTCCTCTATCATGGAAACAGGTGTAAGGCCAAGACAAACCCAAAGACAAGTATGGAATTTGGAGGTTGATAAATCTCACCCATGGGACTTTTTTGGTGGAACCTGTTGAGGAACTACTAGCAACTGTGGGACTAGAAGGGGTATATATATATTGATGGGAATAACATTGGATTCATGGGAATAACAATGGATGTGGGTGATGATTCCCAGAAATGGGTAACTATATGGGCTCATCCTGCCTATTATTTTTATCTAAACCACCATTCTTAATAGTTTTGTGCATGTTTTTGAATATATGTATGTTAATAGAGTGAAAGGGGATGTTTACTTTGCCATGTGGTCTAATGAGTGTTTATTGCATATTTTTTGGACAATTTTGGGCAGGGACCAAGAATTTATGAGAAAAATGATAGCCAAACTCGAGGAAACAGGGATGAGGAATTATAGGAGGGGTATCCCCTTCATTAAATGACTCCTTCCTCGAATTCTTCATCAACAACTCAGAGTACAAAGGCCCACATTGATGATTCCAAGGGGCAACCGAGCAAGTCAAGAAGGGTTGTTGTTATCTTCAGTTCTAGGCAGTCGTGTTCCTTAAGCTTAGGAGGACTTTTGGGAATCCTCACTTGTATAAATAAGAAGGATTCAAGCCTCAGTAGGTTAGCCATTTCATAGTATATTTTCACACTTTAGTGCAACCTTGTACTTAGCTCATTTTCGAGCTCTTTTTGAAGACGGTTTTGTGATGTAACTTCTATTTTTTGATAAATGAAGATGAACCAAGTTTTGAACCAGCACTGATCTTTTCTAGAGGGTTGAAGCTCTTGGGTTAGGACCCAACCCAAGCTTCCCAACACCTCCTTTTTGTATTTATATGCTTTTGCTTGCATTCATGATATAATTTCTGTTGTTTAGGGTAATTTTGCTTTGTTAAATAAGGTTGCTTTTGATGGTTAGAATAGTTGTTTTTGTTTAAAATAGATTAAGTAAGGCTGCAGTAATAGAAAAAGATCTAAAAACGCTACCAATAGGTCTTGATATCCTTTCTCCCTCCTTGGTACCATGAATTGAGGTCAAGGCACTACTACTACCACAAAAAACACAATTTTTGCTCTTCCAATGCAATTGCTAGTGTGATATTTCGAGTTGGAGAAGTTGATATCAGTTTGGATTCACATGCTTAGATCATTTCATGTTCATTTACCATGGTTTTTTCGCATGATTTCTATTCATAAAGTACTATTCAACATTTTTCTGGTTCTTACGTCAGAATTTAGGTTAAGTTAGACAAAACTTTGTTTTTCGGTTCTTGATTTGGTCAGTTTTTGAGAAGTGTGCAGATCTCTTGTGAAACATTCAGCTGACCATCCCTCCATTAAAAAGCCAACACCAGCCCACTTCTCCAAGATTTCCCCACTCATTTACCACATTTCGCCAATCTGCCCTAATTTATGTGTTTTTTCACAAAGTTGCTTTCTTGCCCTTTGAACAAATCCAGCCATCTCCTTCGTTCCTGATCTTCCTGACAAAGTTCTAGACCCCTCAACACCTTCATCCAGCCTTCATATCCTTTTTCCCATCATTTTTCCACATCCAAACCTCTAAAAACCACTTTCGGCCTCCTCCTGTAGATCCTCCTGTAGAACCTCTTGTGGATCCCCTGCAGCTTCCTGTAGAAGTTCATGCGAGTGATTTTTCAAAGTATGATCGCAATGGAAGTCTCCAGAAGGGTACTAGAGACTTCTTAGGACCTCTCCACATCTTCCTCACCTTTTGAAAAGCCAACTCCATCTTCTTTGGCCACCAAACCTCTACACAGTCATAAAAAGTTAAATCACAAGCATAATAATTCCACATAAAAGTATTCAAAAATACAAAAAAATGATTTCTTCTCATTTCTCTGAGGAAGTAGCTTGAATAAATGAAATTTATCTTTTTAGTAGTCAATGGAATCCATTTCAGTAGTTTCCATCTCTTTTCTTGCACAACTAGGGTTTGCTAGGGGTTGCATTTCATTTCAGTTTTTATTCTCTTTCTGCAAGTAGAGTAGTCTCTGTAGAGTTAGTTTCCTTTCATCACAGTTAAAGCTTCTTCTGAGAACTCATAGAATTTGTCTTAAGCTCCTAGCGAACTTACGCTAGTTTATCAAGTGACAGCCTGCAGTAAGAGCTAGTACTTGTGCATACAACATCGTCACTTCCAAGTTTGTTACGAACTACCAGGTTGATAAAAGTAAAGAAGGACGCCCCGGGAGTTGCAGCATTATTGCTGCAATACTGAAGCTCACCACTCTTTTTGGCACCATTATCGAGGAAGCGTCATAGTATTTTGTGATTACTGCTTTTCTTCTATTTTCTACTACAACATTTTGCTAAGTAGTTTATTTCAGCAAAAATAGAGTAGTTGTTTCATTTCCATTCTGCAATTTCAATTTTGTAAAAGTAGATTAGACATTTCCTACCTTCATTTCAATTCTGCAAAAGTAGATTCGACATTTCCTGCTTTCATTTCAATTCTGCAATTTCATTTCAGCAAGCGTAGATTAGGCATTTCTTGCTTTCATTTCAAATCTGCAATTTCATTTCAACAAAGTAGATTAGTCATCTCTTGCTTTCATTTCAATTCTGCAATTTTCATTTCAGCAAGGTATTTTAGTTAGTTGCAATTTGTTGTTCAATCCATTTCATTTTTTGCAGGTACAAGCAAAAAAAGAAACAAAAAATCACCAAAAAAAAATATTTCCTTTCATGCCTCGTAGGAACAGAGACAATTCAGGAAAATTCCTACGCAACACCCCCACCACATCACTAAGTCAACCTTCTCTCTTCTTTAGTGGCAGTGATCCAGAAGGACCTATAGGTGAACCTCCAGAGCTATACGAAGATCTTATGATAGAAGAAGAGCAAGAAAACATTCCTCCTGAGACCATCGCTAAAAACAAAAACGTTAGAGGAAATGGGGAAAGAATAGAAGGTGCCTTTCCTATCCGAGAAACCAATGGGGACACAAAGATGAAAAACATAAGCCCTTCAGCCTTACCTCACTTCCATGGATTGATTACCAAAGATCCTGATACCTTCTTGTTTGAATTTTCTTTTCTCTGCCGAACCTATGACTATGCAGAAGACGAGCAGAAGTTGAAACTGTTTCCTTCTACCCTCAAGGATGCAGCATTCCGCTGGTTCACGGGGTCACCTGGAAATAGTATCACAACTTAGGCTCAGATGCAGCAAGCCTTTAACAATTGTTGGACACCTAATCCTCAATGGGTTAGTGTGGAAGCCAAATGGAAAAAAGGAGTCCAAGAGACCTTGGGATGTGAAACCCAACGGTTATATAATGTACTATAAATGTATATCTCTTGTTAATAAAAATTGTACTTGCATGATTTATCCTCCATATTCCTTTGCTGTCCATGTGTGTCTAACATGGTATCAGAGCGGACGATTGCTGGTCCTGCTCCAATCTGAGCCACTTGTTTTGTGGTCTCTCTATATATGTCAGTTCTGCATTACCTGACCTCTGACTCTGCCTTATTCCCCTCAGACCTAAGATAACCTACCTCTGCCAGCATTGCACATATGTCCATATCATATTAACGCTGTCCCATAACAGTTGAATGCGTTTGAATATTAATGTTGTGCGTTGAACTGGCTTGACATGCTGATAATTGAGTGTTGTTTGAACACTGCTGTATATTAAATCATAGAATTGTCTTTTCCAGTTTTAGTGCTGAGGCTGACACGCCACCATTGAAGAAGGTCCAGCTTCTGTTGAATGCGTTATAGTTCTGATATTGAATGCGTATGTGTTTTGGTATATTGAATGCATTTTGGAATATTGAATGCGTTTTGATATGCATTGTTTTTCATGATTTGCTATATTTTCTAACGTTTGGAGGCCTACTCATTGCTAACCCTATTGCTGTCAACCTCTTGTGATGCGTTACTATAAGAATTCCAGACCCACCATTCCAGGGAAATAATCTGATCCATCAAGCACCCTAGACCATTACTTAATTGTGTCAAGTTCCTTAACCCATTCTGTGGAAAACCTTGGGTTCAAGACATGACGAGTATCATCAAGTGAAGGATCATTCACTTCATATCCATCTCGGAGACAATAAGCCTTTTCTGTGCATAAATTGATATAGACGTGGTGACCTGTCTCAAGAATCTGAGTGTACGCATGGGAATTCCGACCTCTTCCTTGATAATATTTTCCACACACCAGGCAAACATAAACGTTCAAGTTTGAAAGAGATACTGAGCAAAACTTCTCAAAGTCAAAATCTAAAACCTTTCTATTCACAGTATCCAAATACGGACAGTCCTTGCAAATTTCAACCAGTCGTTGGCACCTCCCTTGAATGGCTCTGTTTTGGTAACATAGATAAAAGATCATTTCACTCACAAGCCGAAACTATAATTTGAGCTAGGATGTATGTATTTTACAGTGATGCTTTTGATAAAGCTCTTCTCAGGAGAGGTTGATAGAGCCTCACTTCCTGGGACTTGAACACGGAATCTCCACCAGCAGGATTCTTTTTTACGCTAGCTCTCAGGATTGGCAGGTGAACTTCTTTAGAGCGTTATTTATCAGGCTATTTTGGGATGCGGGATGGCGTGTTCCAAAAGCAATCTCTGGTTTTAGTCTCACATCTTTTTAATATTGGTTTTGGTTTAATATTGTTGGGTTTCTGAAGTGAATTATGGAGATTAATACCATCAAGGATGCTTTTGACCGAGTTTCCAAGAGACAGAAGACATCATACACAAAGACTCAGGACATAGTTGATTCAGTTGGAAAAGAAATTGAATCCTGAATTATGTATCATTTTTGCCCATATGTCAGTTGCTCGTAGCGGTCCAATGTAGATGGTGAAGTTAACACATGAATTGTGCATTATGTAAGTGAGCTGAACTCATTCTTCACTAGTGTGCTAGTTCTACCTTTAGGAGTGCTCGAACTGTTTGTACTTCAACTGCAAAATGTGGAAGACATTCATTTTTTTCTTGCAAAGGAGTGTTGTTTATGCATGGAAGAAATCAACCAGAGATGTGGCTTCATCAGAGGTATATATATCCGTAATCTACTCAACAACAAATAATACCACTTTTATGGGTATTCTCGGCTATATATTTATATAGAGGTCAGTTCATTCTGTGCATCCAAAGTTTTCTCTGTTTGAGAAATCCACCCACAAGGCTCTCTTTTTCTCAAGAAATCCACCCATTCATGCAAGAACTGTAGAATCTATTTTGTGTTAAAGTTCTGGATGAGATTTGTAATCTTGAAGACTGGGCAAGTCGCCTCTGCTAGAAAGTGTGATCTATATGTGCAATTGTAAGGAGTGTTGAAGAAGAATCAGAGGCACAACAATCATTCATTCACGAGGTTGCAATTGTTGTGGCAAGCAGGTCCAACATTCAACAGTCTGGGATCCTTTGAAGATCACAAAACTGGGATCTCTCATTGCCTGAAATTTCGACTGAAATGGTTAAATGTGATGGTTCTTTAGTTTATTGTTCCATCTTCCACCAGCACACAGTTTATGATCTAACGTGGTGTTTTTCCGTGCATTAAGGGAAGAGTCTATGATATATATTGGAGGTGCAGTGCTCAAAGGAATTTGTCACCAGGAATGGAGAGAGTCTTTTCTAATTTAGTTCTCATAGGTATTCACCAGTAAGATGGAATAGACAAATTGTTTGTTAAATACTGCTAAATGTTCTTAGAGCCCATGAATTTTCTTCTTTAAAATTGTTGGGACAAATATTGTTGAGACATATATTGAGCCCGAAACCATCAACTGACTTATGTTTGGATTTTGAAATTCATACACTGTTCACTGCACCACATTTTTGGCAAGATATATATTTCTTCCATTAGGAAGGCCGAGTCACACAGAGCATCAGTGTGTGGGAGCTACTGCAACAGTGAAGAGGTTGGGTTTCTTGCTAGTATTTACACCAACAAAAAAGGGCTGAACATAGCAAACATAAAATTGTTTATTCTTGGCTCCATCTGACTATCAAACACTGAGATATTTGTGGAGAAATTACACCAGATTTAATTGTGCTCTGAAATCTCAAGGTGTCAAGGGTGATCTGCATCTAAATTGTATTCAAGTACATTAAAGAAGCAAGTCATTTGCTACATTGAAATTGTTACTGTGATGTCTGGTATCCTGCTACTCATCTAATAGTTGCAATTATTTATCATTTTATAGACCAATTTGTAGCTGAAGATAACATCACTTCTCTAATTGTATTGGTCTGAAATGGATAGAATAGATGATGTATTGAAACTACTGAATAATTTAATACTTTCCATTGTTGATGATATGGTTAAGATCAACAAGACCTCTCTTTCCAATATTAAAATCTGCCTACAAAATGCACAAGAGAATACTAAGTTTTTGCAGCTTGAGACAAAGCTACAGCAGGAAGAATTACAGTAGTGAAATCATCATTCTGAACCTGTTTCTGCTTAGAAGATTGAAACAGACTCCCATAAACAGCAAGTCAATAATGTTACAGTTCATTCAAATAAAGCAGCAGTTGTACATGCAGATGCAGAAACTCAGTCTGCACTTCCCAAGCCCATCATCAAACCTTGGGAACAACTTGTCCACCACAAGCACAGAACCGGTCTTGGATATGACAAGGAATTGTCCTTTCATATTCCAGACTAATCAAAGCCCATTCAGTGTTAGAGTGCTAGATTCATCCATGGCAGTTCACCTGCTCCTCATGATAGTTCAGCTTCAGCTGTTCTAGACTCTGCCCCTCTTCCACAGCAACAACAACAACAGATCGTGAAATTCCAACACTGTGACCGACTTGGCCATCTAAAAGATCACTTTTTTTATCTTCACCCATGTAAGCATTGTCATAAAACCAGTCATTATTCACACATATGCTTCAAAAAACAAACGTCCTGCAAGAACAAAGATTCATCTTGGATGGATCGCTTCTTGCAAATGGGCATCAGCAGCCAAGAAGATATTCCAAACACATGTCAAAACTTGTTCTAGAGTATTGAACAGTCCTGCAGTTATGTTTTCTCCATCATCTCACCTTGTATCTGACAGGGGGGAAATGATGGTCATCTACAAGCTTCAAAGCCACATCAAGCGAGCCTGAGCCACAACCTGCCACACCAGTTTCAGAGTTGTAGCCAGAGACAAAGATGCCCGTGAACATGCCTTCAGTTGGCAATCTGGAACACTTCCTCTAGAAGAAGACTTCAGCTTCTTGCCAGTTTCGGAAGAATTCCAGGAACAAAATTGAGAACACTTCCTCTAGCAGAAGACTCCAGCTTCTTGCCAGTTTTGGAAGAGTTCCAGGAATTTCATTAAGCATTCCAGAGTTGTTGGTCATCCTTAAACCATCACAGGTTGAGACTTCCCTTTTCAGGTTGAAGTTCTCCCTTTTATGCGGGGTGAGACCTCCCTTTCATGGTTGAAGGTTTCCCTCTTCAAAACAATAGGAGCACTTCCTCTAGTAGAAGACTTCAGCTTCTTGCGAGTTTTGGAAGAGTTCCGGAACTGCACTAAGCGTTCGAGTGTTGGGGGTCATCCTTAAACCACCGCCCTTTATACCAACATTTCAGAGAGCACATTCAGCCTAGTGCTGCCATGCATTTTTGCACATTTTATATTACAGCTCTTTTCTTGGACTCATACATAACCCTTCGGATTAAGGGGGGGAATGTTGGACACCTAATCCTAATGGGTTAGTGTGGAAGCCGAACAGACTAAGTAGTCCAAGGGACCTTGGAATGTGAATCCCAACGGTCACCATATTGTACTATAAATGTACATCTATTATTAATAAAAATGCAATGCAAGCTTTATCTTTCCTATTCTTTCTCGCTGTCCATGTCTGTTTAACATCTCACATCATTGAGCATAGCCCTAACATAACAGTGACAATGTCAGAACACTCAACAATGTAATGACCACTCACAATTTTTTTTATATTAATTTTAAAATAAAGTATCAAGCATTCAAAAAAGAAAAAATAAAATGACCTTCGCCAAAATAATTATGTTCCATCAAAACTTCCTAATCCAATCTGAAATTAGAAATAACATTATTAAAATTTTGAAAATTATTTTTAAATTTATAAAAAGAATATTAAACATTTTCCTAAAAATTTAATTAAAATTACAAAAAAACATGTTCAAATAATATAAAGTAAATACAAATAATCCCTGAAAAGATAGAGACTAACAAGTTTCAATGCGTAATGGATATTGTCATTACCCAAAACCTTTTAGGTACTAAACACCTTTGCTACGAAGGTATATGGCTATAATTTTGGAATGATACCCTCTTTTAATTTTCTTCAAACCAGCCTTTAAGTACTCGTTATAAATTAAAACCTGTGATATTATAAGGACCAAAATTATTTTCACATTCATACTTAGATGTACAAATATATTTGTAGTCACTGTTAGTATCCTTGGTTGAAATTCTCATTAAAGATTTGTGGCATTTATAGTAGCTTGTCGGTAAGACCATTATGTATACGTCTATCCTCTTGATGTTAGTTAGGGAGGTAGGGATCCACCCACCATTGATTTTAATTGTTTTTTCCTAAAGTTGAATTTTTTTTTTTTATTCATTTAGTCTGAAATTTTTTTTAAATAAGTATGCAAACGCCAACTGTACAGGGTGTTTTAGATAAGGTAAAACAAAACTCATAATTTATGGTTAAACTATATGACTGTTAACTATGAGAAAAAGGGAAAATTGTCGTATAGGAGGAGGGGATGAAGAAGACAAATCTAAAATTTGTAGATGCTTATTGATAATGATAGGATTTCTCATAGTTGTTGCTTTCACTAGGCTCAAAATGTTGGGATAGGTGAAGGACATGATTATGTTTTTTAATAGTTGTAAAGTTAATAATTATTGAATCTTGTTTTGGAACTTTAGTAAGTAAATGTGGTAGTTTTTCAAAAAATAAAATCCAGAAAAAATGAAAATTTATCAGCGAATAATGGGACTTTTATTGTTGTGTGCTTACTAAGGTGATATGATATGTTGAGATATTTATATAGCTTTGACTAATGTAGACATATGTTTTTTAGTTAAAGAGTATTTAAATTCATTGTCTATAGGTTCTAACTTATTTGGGACATAGAATGTTTGTTACCGATTTTTATTTTTGGTTTCTCCTTATGCTATTTTTTAGTATTAAGTAAATTGTTAGAAGAAAATGTTTTCTTGAAAAGGAGCTTGGTAAGATGCTTATTTTTGTTCAGAAATATTATTTCTTTCTCATTTGAGGGTTCATCTTGAATGAAAGTGCATATGTTTTCATCATCAGAAAATACCTACTAGTCTTCCTTATTATGAGGTTTGTAGAGAGATTGAAGGATGTAATTAGGTTTTTTAGGTAAAATTCATTAAGAAAGACTAGCAACATAAAAAATCAAGTGATCCCCTAAAGCATTCAGCTCTCTCTAAACATAGGTGATATTAAAAGCTAAAAGCTCTAAGGTATTTTTCCAAGTAGTTTGTGTATATCACTTCATCAATTTATTTTAAGGATAATATATCTTTCTAACTAAATTAACAATGAGCTTTGTGTCACCCAAAACGATAAAATATTTACATCCTAAAGGAACAACTTACTCAATACCTCAAAAAAGAGCCTCAAACTCTGCAATGTTATTAACACAATTGAACTCAAGTTTGTATGCATATTAATGCATTTTCCCATGAAGGGAGTACAATACAATGTGTGCACCTTTTCCTTCATTAGAAGAGCCACCATCAAAACAAAAATACCAGATTTGGTCATCTTGGGGGAATTTGGGAAAAGGAGGAGAGTAATCTTTAGTAAAGAGAGAATGAACTCCCATGTCTTCTTCAAACTAATTTACATGATTTTGTGATAGGTGCTTGACATAGGGAAAAATTTGATGTTCTCTGAAGATTATTATCTTTTTTCCATAATAAAGCCATGTGAGATCCATCAAGAGATAGGTAGTCACATGTTTGTACTTGCCAATGTCTACTAGGAATGCTTGAATAATTTCTAATTGACATATCTATAACCTGAATGTTGTAAGATATCCTAATATCAAGATATGCATGAACTATTAGTGTGATATCTTTTATTTTACCTATTATTGTTTTTGGTAGAGAATATTTAAAAGCGAGGACTTTCTTAAGAATTTCATTTGAACATTCCAAGTCCAAATATTCCATTACTACTTTAAGCAACCTTGGGCACTCCGTAGAAACATCATCCTCTACCAAAAAATTAGTACACCATACATTCTGTTGCACCACCCGTGTCGGTTGCAGATCCATCAACTTCTTTGTTAGGTTCACAATTTGATGTTGTAAACCCAATATGCATGGGTCATGAGGTTTTTCACCCCCCAAGTACTCATGTGGATATCCCACCAAAGCCTCAATTTGAGTCACCTGCTCCAAAGCATCTTACAATGTATCAACTTTATGTTGAGTCAACGGTGTGCGGGTAAGGGGAAATAATGATTTAATGAACCAATTTCGTTAATGATTTGGGTCTATTGGGTAGCTCAACTTTCCAATCAAATCCTTGAATCTCTTTATTAGCTCCCAAGCATTCTTTCCCCCCCGCTACTTGATTTCCCATATCTCAAACAACTCATGTTGGTTAGTCTAAGGATGCTTAAATTCCTACACGAATTCCCGCTTGACATCATCTACCTTTATATTATGGTGCATTTATGACCATCTCAATGCTCTTTCTCTGAGAGTGGATTGGAATTTAAATAACTTTAAATAATCAGGTGTCTCACGAGCCCTGCAGATGGCTTTGCAAAGATACTAATGTTTCTCTACATCAACGTTCCCTTTACCAGAGAACTCGGGATACCTGGTGAATGATCCTATCATATTTGAATGAACTTGTGAGAGGTGTATAAATGCCCATGACCCAAGCTGAAATGATCCTTATGGTTCGCACTACTATTACTAGTTCTACTGCCAGCAAAACCTTCTCTATAGGTAGCATGCACACTATGAACTCTTATGGTTTTGAGTAAAATAGACAAAAAAATATCATGATTATGATAGAGTACCAGGGGAAGGTTGGGGGAGACACTACTTGAGCTATGGGAAGGTGATTCATTACTTACATTGGAAGCATCATTTTCTGCAAATAATCTCCTTATGGAAAAGTGCATGTCATCATCGTGGCCTTCCTTGGAGCCTGTGTAGCCCATTCCATCTGAATTTCAATTTACACTAGTGGGGATAGGTCGCGATCACCCTTCTGACCCATAGTCATTATGATTGTCTCTTCTCTTCTCGATGGACCATCTTTCACTCTTTCTTCGTGTTCTAGACCTACTAACATCGCTCCTACTTGGTGTAAAATATTGTCATCTATTAATTTATCATAGAGCTTTCTCCCTCCGTTTCTCAGTTACCTTCACCCTCCTTTGTTCCCTCATATCCTTGGCCTTTCAGAAGTCATATGCGTCCATCTATTTGATATTATCATAGTTCCCCACTCTTTAGAATCCCTCCCTTTAATTCCTTCCCCCAAAAATAGGCAGTTAAGCTACCATATTTCGGTTCTAAAACACCAAGAAGTTCTCCTCCGTCATTAAGAATTTAACCCACAACATGATTTGCTTCAGTAGGTTTCCTCTCAATCCTGACCTGAACATGACTTTGGCCTTAGAAAAGGGCTAACAATTCTCCATTGCAAACTCAATAATGTATCCTCTGGCATGGTCTACACCCAAAAATCCATAGCTCGCATCAAATCTATGTCAATTCGATGTGGCTCAACAAGAGCCGCTTGATTATAGGCACGTCGAGATCGGTTTATCCATTGGTATTTCCTTTTACTGGCAATATCTGCAACCATTTGTAAATATCCTCTGGGAATTTTCACCATAAAGTATCGTATTGATTGCTATCTGTTTCTATGTATATCATCTCTTCCTTCAATTTCTGCACACTCCATTTTCTATTAATCTATGCAACAATACAGTATTATATCCATCTCGAGAGACTCATATCAACATCACTAAACTACCCTGAGAGAACAATACATAACCACATTAATAGATACAATGTGGCTCGAACAAATCCACAACAACATTTTAGTACTCTCTCCCTTCTTCTTTTCCACATGTTCTTCTTTATATTTCTGCACCTGCTTGGACTAGCAGTTCTTTTTTGGAGGCTTTGCCTTCTTCCACTTTTAACTACTTTTGTTTCTTAACTGTCATTATTTTTTCCCCCTTGGTTGTGGATTCTTTATTCCTCCATTCCTCCCCAATTAATACTTCCTGATAGTTTCCTTCCTTCTTGTCGGTTTTCTCCCTCACAATTTCCCAATGGCTATCTCTACAAAATATCATTAGCCTTCTAGTGTTTCATCTACGTTCTTTAGTTCCCTAAAATGAAGGAGATCCTTTCCCTAGCTAAATATCACATTGTAGCCATGGTCCTCTAACATGGCAACTGAAACCAAATTCTTCTTCCAACCTTGAACATACATGACATATTTTAATGTGAATGGAGAACAAGACTCCCTCTGAATGGTAGCAGTACTGATTCCGATCAAGCAAAACCTCCTTTCATCTCACATCTCGATGTGCATCTGGAGGTCCTTCTCCTCCAAGTCACTGAAGAACTTATTGTTATTGTTCATATGGAATGAGGCTCCACTAATAGGTACCCCACACTACCCATCATTGATGTCACCATGCAAGCTATCAGGGTGAAATGTAGTTAAAATTATGAAGCAAGAGCTTCACCTGACGCTCCTCCTGAGGGCTTCTTACCAGCCTTCTTGTGCAGACACTTTGTAGCATAGTGTCCAACCAGCTTGTGACAATGAAATAATTTAATCTTTGACATGTCCTTCTTCTTGTTGCCCTGACTGGAATCTAATTTGGAATGGGATGACTTACCCTTATCTTTATAATGACTTACCCTTATCTTTATATGCCTTTTTAGCTAAGGCACAATTATCCTCATCACCATGCTTTGATGAGGATCCATCCCTGGTGTTCCATCGAATTTCTTCCTGTACTAAGTTGGGCCAAAATTGCTCCCACTCTGGTGGCTTCTCCCTCCCATTAATTGAGTCTTGGTAGTTGTACTAGCTCTTGGGAAGTCCTAAAAGTGCTCGTTTCACCATATTATCTTCAAGAACTGTAACACTGACACTTCCAAGCTTACCAAACATTGGGTGAACTTGGTCAATTACTTCAGTATTATATTGCCCTTCTCCATCTTGATCTTTCTGATCTTGTCCTTTAATGCCATCTTCATGTGGTCATTGTTGTTTTTACACAGGTCTATCAAGGTCTTCCACATTAAAAATGGAGTCTCCTTACCGTGGAGGTTCGAGAGAATATAATCTTGAACTCATTCGAGAGAATATAATCTTGAACTCATTCGAGAGAAAATTATATTGTTATATTTATCACATAAAGCTTAAATATTTCTAATCACATAAGTCTCCATTCAAACCACTAAAAAAGTTATCAATAACTAAAAATAATAAATAATAATTATAAATTTTAATTATTAATTCATGTAATACATTAATTAATTATAATATGGTTATATATAAATAAAATATTTTTTTGAATAATTGTAATGAGTTAATGTTTATGGGTAGATAGTAGTTAAAACTAACTATTTTCATGGTAGTTAGAAATTGCTATTTTCACAATTGATTTGATCACTAAATTATGATAACTTTACTATAAAAAATTACTATTATAATAAAATTATGATAAATTTATAATTACTATTAAAATAAATTTACGATAAAAAGTTACTATGATGATTATAACCATCTAACCCAATAAGATATAAAGAAATTTAATATGCCTCATCTTCGGAAAGAGAGTCTTCCATTTCGATTGCAGCAACGGTAGCGAAAAGTTCATTGACCGTCCCTGTCAATTGGTCGTGATCGAAATATTCAAAACCCATGTTTAATAAAATATCAAAGCCCTGGCTCTCTTCTCTCGCCTCTTCTCTCTGCATCTCAGTATAACGAGTATTATCCACCAGGTTGCAAAGAGCAGATACCGCCGGTATTACATGAGTTTCCAAAGTGTCAGGGGAAATGACTCGTTGGATGGCTGTGCAGAAAGCATCTAAATATCTAAAAGCGCTGCGTTTTATAACTCTCACCATCTCCAGACGCCCAATGGAATGCCAACTCAATGAAAACAGAATCTCAAAGCACCTCATTATCATAGCTGCTTCTTCTGCTTCCGACACAGCCCTACCTTGCAAATACCACCCCGAGTGATCTATCCGCTGTTCATCCTCCTCCAGCGTTGCGTAGTGTAATAACCGAAACACTCGATTCACGATCCCTGCACGGATCATCATTTCTACCGAACCTTCGATGTAGTCATGAGTATGATTATCAGGATCGTGAGGCCTGGAATCGAGTACAGAGGAAATTGTGCGCAAGAAATAAAGGTACTGTGTATTATTCATCCGACCGGGAGTTGGCCACACTAAGCTAGCCACTGCCTGTGACAGTCTGGGGTGCTGCAATCCGTCCTCTCTGACCCAGAGTTTAATGATAATGTCGAAAAGTCTCTGGAAACTGTGGGGGGCGAGAAAGACCCTGGGAGTGCGTCCCAGTATGTAAGAGGATAAAGCGTTTATTACTCCAACATGACTTGAAATTACATGCTCAGTGTGCCCATTTGTGTTTCGCTGGAAATTGTAGAGTAAGTTGATTAAACCCACCTCAAACTCTATATCGTTAATATCAACGCATACTCTGTCAATGACATCAAGTATTCGCTGGGCCCATAAATCCACGAAGTCAGAGGAGTCAAAAACGTGCATGTGGTACGCTTTAGCCAGGATGCCCACAGAGAGTCTAACCCATTCCGCCGCATTATCAGGGGACACAGGGCAACCTTCTATGAGCTCCATCATCAAGTTAGAGCCCTCCATCGAAATTATGAGTTGGGTTTTGTGTTGAAGGGCTAAGTTCAGTTCACAGAGATTAGACAGCAAGTCTGAATCTTCAAGTATGTCATTTGGCTCTTGAGCAAATAAGGAAGCGACTGCGCTCCTGAGATCCTCATGTGTTGAGATATAGGCGAAGGTTGGCCAGCGTTTGTATTTGCCAAGCCATGTGGACATTTGCGATCTGAGATTGAGATCGGGCATCAACAGCTCGTCAGGGCCTTCGACAGGAAAGGTGTTGGTATTGGTTCTCCGAGTGCGGAGGGCCTCAAGATCGCATGTTTCCTGCGGCGACGAGGGGGCGATGACAGGTTCTCTCATGAATGTGCCGCCGATGGGGCAAAAAAATTCCCTAGGCACTCTTTCCTCGTGTTGCCGAGGAGGCCGAGTCATTTCTCTCTCTTCGTCTTGATGATGGTGGCGTCTTGAGTGTTGATGATGGTGGCGTATGACTGAGAGAGATGTATGGATATAAATACATTTCTCTCCTCGTTCCTTGCATCTCTGCGCCATCTAACTTCATAACGGCGTATCCTTTCACCAACAATAATTCGAGCGCTAATTGTATTTAATCGCAATTGAGAGTATTAGAATACTTGTTAGCAGATACATCTCACTTACCATAACTAAAATGTTCTAAAGTTTACGATAGAATTGAAGTTATTATTCTATTTTTTTTATTATTTGATTTGATTTTCATATTTTATAAATAATCATAGTTACATGGGTACTGTTTCCAGGTATTGGAGAGCATGTATTTTAAGCTTCTCTATCCTGGGAGCTTGGGATTGGTCGGAAATGCTTTAAAATTGTCGGGAATTTTAAAAGGTATTTTGGAGTTTTTTTAGAGCTTTGCTGCAATAAATTTTTGACATTTTGGGAGCTTCACTGCAACGAATATTTGGAAACTTAATTGTATTTCACTTTGCAACTCATGGAATTGTGCCAACTAAGGGCATGTTGTTGGTTTAGATTTGGATATGAGTTTGGAACTAAGAGAAACAACCCATTTATGGAATGTCATTCTATCCAAATGAAGATGAGGCCCCTCGCCAATCACGATCTTTCATTGGAAAGCTATTCATTCTCCTCATATATGTATATGTAGATGATGGATAGGATATAAAAGCATTTAGACATATTGTTGGCCACTTAAAAAAATGATCATTATGGCCCTGGGCTTAATAAACAAAAAAATGGAATACTAAAGGGAAAAAATAGTTAAAATTATGAAATATAAATATTATTAAAAACACTTTTTTAAATTTAATTTTCATATTGACTTAAGTATAAAATATATATTCCCCGGATGCGGGTGCCAACCAACGTGATTAAGTTGATGGGACGAGGTATCAAGGCAGCCACATGCCAACCATGCGTAGAGGCGACTTGGAAGGCAGTGGCGAAGGACACCCCCAGAAGGTGAAGTTAAAGGCTATGGAACGGTAGTTTGGGTGCATTAACACTCCGACTTCCTCCCACTGCAGAGTTTGGCTCTGATACATAATTGAATGCCTCTTTAATGGTGGGCGACCTTCGAGGGAGAGCATGGAGTCCTATAAACAGAGGCAGCCCTGGCATCACCATCTTCACTTGGGCAGGGTCTAGGGTTCCCGTTCCGTTGCTGGTGTTGGCAAATTCAGGACCTAGTCTGATTTATTCCTTCCCAGGGCTGTTGGTTCAGGTTGTTTATGCCCATGTGGGTCTTTTGCAATTCAATTTGGCTCAGTATTGCCCTATCAATATGGTTAGGAACCGTCAGAGGATGCTGAGCCATCGCGGCTCTAGTCGTGTAGGGTCTTCGCGGCCCTCAGCTGAAACGGAAACCCATCCTCCCTGTCACTGCCCTCATTGCCATTGTCTCTGCCATTGCCCGCGTCTTGGAGGTGCTAGTTCTCTCAGGCACAGCCAGTTCATCGATGCCAGCTCCCCTGGGTCTTCGTTGCTCCTTACTTCGGCTCTGCAATTTTCTCCTTTGATAGCCCCCTGAACCGTCCATGAATTAACGCCCATGTCTCTGTTCTTTTTATCGACGAGGCCCTGGACGAGGGCGGCACCAGTGCTCCGCCAGATTTCGAGGCCTCGAGTGACACAGCCAAAGCAACTGACTTGCCCAAGGCAGACAAAGGGAAGGGCGTGGAAAAGCTAGACCCTCAGCTGGAAAGGGTTCAAAAGCAGCCTGAAGTGGCCAAGGCGAAAGAGGGCAAGGAGAAGGAAGAGGAGGAATATGGACCGTGCCCAATTATGGAGGAGGTGCCGGAGGAATAGTCCGCTGCGACGTCTCAGGTTCAGAATCTCGGGTGGGGTTCTGGTTCTCTCCTTTTTTGGTCATGTCCATCTGTCCATTTGTCTCTGGCTCGTCTACGTGTCAACTAGTTTTTCTGTCAATGTGTCTTAGTGGCAATCTGCCATCGCTGAAGTGTAGGGTCGGTTACTTTCTAGTTTGGTCTTCTGTTTTGTGGACGGTTAATATTGTGCAAGGGTGTCAGTTCTGTCCTCCCCTGCGTGGGAATGATTTTTGGTCTCAAACGCCCTGTGAGGGCATGAAACAGGTAGCCCTTTTTTTTGGCTACATTTGGTTTATCCAGCTTGCCATTCTTTCAGGCAGATGGATCTCTTAGACAGCTCGCATGTAAATGTACTATGGTTTTTATGTATATAATAGAATAGTTTAATTCAGGAAAAAAACAAAATTTCATATATATATCTTGGTGAGGTGATATCAAGGGTGAGGAATTGAATTGGTGACTTAACATATAGCGTTGTATTAAATCACCTAATAATTGAGTAATAACAATTTTTTTTTCCGGTTTGAGAGTTCTGCATGTTTCAAAGTTCAATATTTTACATATTTCTTTGCAAAATGAGATTTGATTGACAAATTCCGTGTAGAAATAAATAAATAATTTTTAATTTTTTTATAGATATCATTTAATTTAATATATTATATTATTATCCCTCTCAACTTACTTTTCCTCTAAATTTGAGCAAAAATTCTAACTCTGTTCATACTCGTTCCCACTTATTTCTCACGTCCTCCCATATCAAAAGTAACCGCATACGGAAAACTTGTGCAACATAAAAAAAATAATGATATTTTATAATATTTTAATAACTCTCAAAGCTTGATTGAGGAAGCAAAGAGCAATGGATCAACTCCTCTTTATTCCATAAATAATATCCTCTAGCAGGTTTATCTTTGGACCAAGGTTGGCTTGGCAAGGCATAACATTTTTAATTAAATAAAATGGAAGAAATGATTATTGTTTTTTATTAATTTATTTTAATTTAATTTATAAATAGTTTAAAAAATTATTAATTTTAAAATTATATAATAAATTTTTAAATATATGTTTATTTAGAAAATATAATAAAGTATAAAAATATTAAATTTTATTTATAATAAAATTTTATTATAAAAATTATATAATTATTTTAAGGAATTTATTATATTATTAATTATGAAAAATATTTAATGACGACTCACAAATTTTTTCCTATTAATTTTAAAATGAAGTATCAAGCATCAAAAAATAAAAATAAAATGTCTTTCACCAAAATAATTATGTCCCAACAAAACTACCTGATCCAATCTGAAATTAGAAATACCATTATTAAAATTTTGAAAATTATTTTTGAATTTATCAAAAAAAATATTAAACATTTTCCTAAAAATTTAATTAAAATAAGAAAAAAACATGTTCAAATAATATAAAGTAAATACAAATAATCCCTGAAAAGATAGAGACTAACAAGTTTCAATGCGTAATGGATATTGTCGTTACCCAAAACCTTTTATATACTAAACACCTTTGCTACGAAGGTATATGGGTATAATTTTGGAATGATACCGTCTTTTAATTTTCTTCAAACCAGCCTTTAAGTACTCGTTATTAATTAAAACCTGTGATATTATAAATTAAAACCTGTGATATTATCAGGACCAAAATTATTTTCACATTCATACTTAGATGTACAACTAGCAATTGTCTGAAAAGGTACAAAGAGAGGCCCATAGGATTATTAAATTGAAATTGTTGAATTTTTTTGGAAGAGTTAATTGGTTTGTGGAAAACCTTGTTTTCTTGGACTGGATCATTGTGCAATTGTTTTTTTTAGATGTTTTGTTTATATCTATATTACAAGGACCACATTGAAAAATCAAGAGGTTAAGTTAATTACCCAAAATCAAGAAACCTCTATAGATGGCCATTATAAGTGGATTTCTGGTGTCAATGGCTTTCACAAGCTCAAATTCAAACGTCCACCACATATTCAATCGTCCCAAGCATTGATACATGTTAATTGATTCTCGCAATTTAATTATAAAATCACGTCAAAATGTACGAGCGGATTAAGTCTGTGGAGATACAGCTAAAGATTTGGCCGCAGGTAGTTTTAATTGGTGTATGGGGTATATAATTTAATACTAATCAGTGCTTGCCAAAAGCCAAGGAAGAAGAACAGCAACAACAATTGGCATACCAAAGAAATGATTAACTCTGAGGCCAAGAGTGACATAAAAGAATGGGAAAAACAGTTAAAATATCTTCAAGAGTGACATAAAAGAATGGGAAAAAGAAGTAAAAATATCTTGCCATGCCATGGAGCGCACAATAGAACTCAGAGGTGAAAAGAAAGCAACTCAACCGATATTTTGAAACATGATCGTCCAATGATCTGCAACTTGTATGGAAATGATAGAACAGTCTCAGATAGTTTCATATGAGAGATTCTTACAATATCTAATTACAAAATATTCCTAAAACTCAAATAGTTCTTGACCTTCATTTATGTGATATTTCCTCCTGGATTTCTTCCAACATATGGCAATACACACCATTAATGTTAAAGCGATCATCAAAGATCATCAAAGCTCCGGGTATCGTTATTCCAAGAACAATTTTCACTTTGGAATTTTGAGATTTTGATTGAACAGTACATTCCCCTTTATGCATACAGAGGTAGCGATTACCAAAGAATCTGCGACGCATTGAAATAGAAGTATTTTCAATAAGCCTAAGATTATATGGCCCTTCAACTGTTTAGGTATTAGCATTGTATGCAGAATACATTGCACTAGTTGGAAACAAAATACAACGAAAATTGCTGATGAATACCAAAATGAAATTTCAGATTGCATGAGTTTCAGCGAAGGCTTGCGGAGAAGTTGTACTGGAATTGTTGTTCTCTATATATCTGCACCATAACGCTAAACACGATTGCTATACAATTTTGGTAATGGAAATCCATTTTATTTTGAATAATTGTCACAAAAAGTGCAAAGAGCAACATACAGCTCTTTAAGGTTTTTTTAGTTCTGATAGCCAATCTGGAACTGTGCCATTCACGTTGTTGTTTTGTAGATGTCTACACAACCAGTGAACAAATAATCACAACTTTCTTTGTAATATTCGTGCTCTTTTTCCAAATATACATGATTCGCTAAAGATCAAATGACCTAGAAAGTGGAGGTTTATGTTTAAAGAAAATACTTACATTCTCTCCAATATGGTTAAATTGGAAAGGCCGAGTCAGATGGTTATTGTTAGGTGACCTGCTAATTTCAACACAATAAAATATTCAAATGGAAGCCGCACAATCAGATTTTATTTTAACAACCAAATACTTTTAACCCAAAATTAAGAATCCTAATCAACACAATTTCTATTTTATTTTAACCCAAAATTAATACAATTGCTATGAATTTTAGTTTGTACGCACAACCCTCCAGCCAAAAGTTGGATGTAGGCTAGTATATATGTATATCACTGTATGTTGATAATATTATCTGTAGTTTCACCATGCATTAATATGGAATAATATATGCAAATTTAATAAAATCCACCGCGACACTTTATACTTGATGTGCTGTTGGTGTTTTTAAAATATGAACTTTTCAGAAAGAATTCTAATAGGTAAACAATAATAAAATGTGTTACATGCCTAAGCACTCCCTCCCCTGTGACAAATCCAAAGGTGACATTTAAATATCTGGTCCATTATTTCATAACAACAAAGGCTTATTTTCTTTTCCAATGTTTGGCATAAAGTTATTATAAGCCCAAAATAAAAGAGACATATCAATGGGTCAGCAATCAAAGGAACAATAGGAAAGAAAACTACGTGAGCATTGAGAATCATTAAGCAATTGTAGATAAGCATTAAAAATTTATTAAAAAAAACATTCTTAATGTTACCTGCCCATAACTCGCACATCAAGAGATTTTTTCATCGAGCTTTCCTCTGATGATACAATTGGTTTTATTTGATCCTCATTGCTCTCAAAAATCGACAAATTATAAACAAAGGAAGATAGCAAAGGATCTGGTGCTGCACTGTTAGCAGCCACTCCACGCAAGGACACATCTCCCAGAAGTGGATGCAGCTGCCCCTCCCGAAGCTCTCTACTCAGAAAAGACAGTGTGGAATTAGGTGGCAACCCACCTCTGCGAAATCTCCTCCTACGCTGCATGTATCTAGTAATTAAAGGGAACAAATTGACACCCTTTGCAGCCATGTCATTCAAGAACTATAATTTTAATGGATAGAATACTAAGGTCAACAAGCACTGACACACATAATCTACATTTTTAACAGACAAAAAACCCAAGGAAGTTAGAACACAGCTCTACTGATACAAGGGAGTAGCATCTGAAATATTGAAAGTAAATATAAATTCTTCTCTGCCCAAGCATTTCAAACTTAGATTCCGCTATATCTTGTCATGGCATAGTCAATGTAGAGGATATTTTGAACAACTGACCATGTTGAAGAGTTATATGCCCAACCATATCCTTCCCAACTTTAGCTGCTCACACAGGGCATGGCTGCAAAGAAATACACAAGATATTCAGGAAAGCATTACACATGAGACCTCATCTAACAGCCCAGTGTCATAAAATTAAAGACCCACAAAAGTTTCCTCTTACTTAAAACAATAAGTTTATTTGCGTTTTATATGAAGTCAAACTATACATCCAAAAACTTGAGGAAACAATAATGTTTAGACAGAAATAACTAATAATTATTCCATAGCTTATTGCAAATAGTGCAGGAAAGCAAATGTGTCATAAGAAGACTAAAAAGATCAAACAATCAAATGGAAATTTCATCCAGCAATAGGAATGGTTTTCCTATGTATATTACCGTTTACATATCAAATTAAAAAGTTTAAAACGACTTATTAGAATAGATTTTTTACGTTCTTCAATGCATCTCCTAGGCTTAGACCATCTCAATAGCAAATACCTGCCTATTCACTGTCATCTTGTCCTAGGATTGACTCTTAAATATACTAAAAAATACTAAAAGTTGTTTAAACCAACATGGATGTAAATTCTCACACATTGAGACTTGAAAAAGCAACTTTTGAACAATGTCAACATGGATTGTTCCATGTCCACTAACACGGATGACAGATTCTGTCTATCTCAAAAAGGCACACCCCACATACAGGCATTTTCTTGCTGGAAAATTCTCAAACAAGTAATATATGTTCATTAAAATTGGGAAGACTTCCACTGACCCATGTTATATTGGTCAGTTTCAAGCACTGTTTGATTTTGGTACTCAGAAATCTCAAGCAGAGAATCGCTTATCCAATTGGCTAGTGGATGTCATTTGCCAAAAAAAGACCCTTGGGTTCAATGTGAATGGACTGAACAACTGATTATATAATATGGGCCCCATTGTCTATGGCGTAGATGGTATTCGCTTGCAACTGTTCTATGGAATGTTTTCCTAAAATGGATCTTGTAAGGTCTTGAATCCGTTCCTCAATCTTACAGCCATAGTTACAAGATTAAAATAAACTGATATGCCAACCCAGACATGATGAATACACTCTTAAAATGTGTAATATAAAAGATGGAGGAAAAATGCTGGAAAACAGTAACTGCGGCTGAAAAGCGACCCAAAAAACAATGTAAAAACAAGGACAAAGTTTCCACACACCGCATTTTTTGTGTCGATGTAATGTTCATCCTCAAGATGGTAGCAGAGCAATGCGATATCAAAATCCTCAAAACAAAATGGGCAAGTGAAATCCGCCCGTATGTCATCATCACCCTCCAATTCATCAAAGTTAAACTGCCGATCTGTACATACAGGAAAACAACCTACTCAGAGCTTCAAATGATCCCAAACAAAAACACAATTTACAAAATTCAAAACCCCCAAAAGGCAATTAGCCTGAAGCAGGTCAAATTAATAGGCTCGTAGTTTGAACCCAAACAAAACAGAGGGGTCTTCTAACGGGTAATACCGATGCATTTACGGAATTGACCCCAAAAGTAGATAGATAAAAAAATGAACTTTACAGCACAGCGAGAGCAACTTTGAGCCACTGCAGTTAATACGTAGCGATAACTCCACAGTTAATATGTAGTGATAACTCCACAGGGGTCACCTTCAAAGTAATGCAAATACTACATGAGTTCATTCATATGAAGGTACTTAATTTTCTCAAAATAAGTGCCATAATTCCTAAACACTAGTCCAACAAATGGTCTGAACATTATAACAAAATGACCCAATGGATAAGGTAGATTTCAACCATCTACAGCCTTGAGAAACCAGCACATAAAACTCAAAAGCCCTCAAGATTTTAGGTCCCTGTGAAAACTTCGAAATTAAAAACAGGGCAAAAGTAAGAAACCTATATGATGATGATAATGATGAACTGCGTGATGGCGCTTTGCTGCCGTGATATGAGCCGCCCATAATTCAGCGTCCATGGCGTTTGGAGCTTAACAATTTCTCACATAACATAAGACCAAACCCTGGCTTCTCTCAAACCCTTTGCAATTGATATGGGAAAAAGCAGTAAAAATATCTTCAAGAATGACATAAAAGAATGGGAAAAGCAGTAAAACATTTTTTTGTGTCGATGCAATGTTCATCCTCAAGATAGCAACAAGGCAATGCGATATCAAAATCCTCAAAACAAAATGGGCAAGTGAAATCCGCCCGTATGTCATCATCGCCCTCCAATCCATCAAATTTAAACTCTCGATCTGTATAGACAAAAAAACAACCTACTTAGAACTTCAAATCATCCCAAACAAAAACACAGTTTACAAAATTGAAAACCCCCAAAATGAAATTAGCCCAAAGCAGGTCAAATTAAGAGGTTCATAGGTTGAACCCAGACAAAACAGAGGGGGCTTCTAATGGGCAATACTGATGCATTTACGGAATTGACCCCAAAAGTATATAGATAAAAAAATGAACTTTACAGCACAACAAGACCAACTTTGAGCCACTGCAGTTAATATGTAGTGATAACTGCACAAGGGTCACCTTCAAAATACTGCAAATACCACACGAGTTCATTCATATGAAGGTACTTAATTTTCTCAAAATTAGTGCTATAATTCCTAAAAAATAGTCCAACAAAAGCAAATGGTCTGAACATTATAACAAGATGACCCAACGGATAAGGTAGATTTCAACCATCTACAACCTTGAGAAAGTAGCACATAAAACTCAAAAACCCTCAAGATTTTAGGTCCCTGTGAACACTTCGAAATTAAAAACAAGGCAAAAGTAAGATACCTGTATGATGATGATAATGATGAACTGCGTGATGGTGCTTTGCTGCTGTGACACGAGCCACCCATAATTCAACGTCCATGGCGTCTGGAGCTTAACAATTTCTCGCCTGACACAAGACCAAACCCTGGCTTTTCTCAAACTCTTTGCAATTTGTTGGACACCTAATCCTAAAGGGTTAGCGTGGAAGCCGAATGGACAAGCAGTCCAAGGGACCTTGGGATGTGAATCCCAACGGTCACCATATTGTACTATAAATGTACATATTTTGTGAATAAAAATCATACTGAATGATTTATCTTTCCTATTGTTTTCCTATTTGTTCTCCCTGACCATGTCTGTTTAACATGGTATCAGAGCCATGATGTGTGGCCTGTTATTCCCTGAGCAACTGCTCTGACCACCGCCTGTGTCCTTCCAGTGCTGCACTGCCTCTGCCATAACTGAGAAACGCTGCCAGGTCTGAACGCTGAGAAACGCTGCCAGGTCTGAACGCTACATTACCTGTGCTGCCCTAACATATTCTATATCTTGGTATCTGGCTATTTTAAGACTCTCTGTCTGACATTACCTGCGTTCTACCCCATATGTTTGCTGTAATTATGTTGCGTTTTCTGTAATTATGAGTGGTCCATGAAAAGCGTATGTGTTGGCTCTCGTACGCTGCTACGTTGCCCATTGACAGGGAGACAGAAAGACCTCAGACTCTCATCCTGCGATTTCATGCGGTAAATTAACGTCCCGCACCAGACACTGAGAAATCTGACCCTCATATTGCAGACTGACGCTTGGATATTGTAGGAAGGAGACCGCATTTGAGTTGTGGCGCTGCCATGCTACTGCCTGAGACGGAAACAGCGAGAATTGTTGTAATATTTATGAACAGATTTTTGGCTTGAGAAAAGTGATGTGAATACTTCTTCAAATGCTTTCTGTTTAACAAAGAAAATTGAAAACCAAGAAATATTGGATGTGTGCTCCAGGCATGGGGATTCTGACCGTCTCCGACACGGATCCCCGCATAGACCCTCCAGAGTTCATGTAATAAGCGGGGATCGCAATTATGGAGGTCACAGGCAAATTCGTTGGTTCTCGGACTGCATTTTTGGGCCAATTTTAGGGCGAATGGCTGAATATAAGGCTTTTGCACAGAAACGGTTTAAGGTTTCATCGAATGTGGGAAATCCTCACGGAACTGTTTCACATTTGTGGTTGGACAAGTGTTAGCTGTAGAGAATCGTTTTGTTTGGCGTATTCGTTGGGCGCAGTCGGATAATATTGCAACTCGTCCTTATATACTTCGCACAAAGCGGAATAATATTTCATTTTTCAAACTGAGCACAAAACAACAGTTCTGCTTTAGCAATGCCCTGAATAGAAGAGTTCGAGGCGAGTTTTGAACCAGAAAAGTTCTTTGATGTAATAAAGCACGGTTTTTAATGAAGTATAGCTCAGAGGCTGGCTCAGAAGGAAAGCGCTGACTGGAGATTAGATCGACCGACATCAATGGGGCCCTTGGTATCGTTTCCGTGGCATTCTTCGTATTTACGAATAAGTTGAAAAGGGCTCGGTCAATAGATGATTCTTGGACCTTCCCTTTCTTCACTGCAGATATTGTGTGCCAAAGCAAATAAGTTCCACAGTTGATATCCATGCCAGCTTTCAGAACATCTGCAACTACATCCTCTCGAGATTTTGCATAGGTTTGATTCTCATAAATGATTGCAACAGCGTCACAATCAGAAGTAATACACCCTTGAAATCCCCAGTCAGATCTTGCTGTTTGAGAAAGGAGGTCATAATGTGCACATGCTGGGCAGAAATTTAACTTCGCGGAACTCTTCCAGACTCCATATAGACGCGTTTAAAGCCAATCAACTACTTCTTTGGTACTCCTTCGTGAGTTGCAGGAGTTTTGACAAAGAACAACACAACGTGACTTCCATCCATGGGCCCATGATTATGAACCAAAACCTGCAAGTTAAATTTGGCTTTTTCACATACTGTATAAGCATCAACGAAGATGAGGTTAGATGCATTTTCTCTCTCTGGTGAAACCTGGTGCAGCGAATGAAGTTGGACATGATTGTGAGAAGTTGGCAGAATAATGTGATCCGGTGTTGATGTAGGAAAAGTAGAAGAGTAGGTTGAATAACTTAATCCATAACCAAACTCAAATACAGTTTCCCCTGTATAGAATCGGTATGTTCGGCCTAGGTATCCTCTGGAAGAATTGGGACGCATGTCCATGATTTTCATGGGAATTTTTATGAAAGCTTGAGGGTACCATGTCATAGTGTACATCTGAGACTGAAGGATAATATGGTTTTCGGTGATATTTTTTCCAAGTTTTGAGGTCAATCGCTTAGTTAACACCTTACCGTTCTCATTATTGAAAGCTTACTAAAATTGCCGTAGTGGGGCAGAGCTAAATCTCAACTCAGTTTGGAAAAGATCTATTTATAATCTACAGTTATAGGTCACAGGCGGCATTGTTGATGCTAATTTCATGGTGGCTGTATGGATGATCACCATGTTTTAAAATCAAGGAAGGAATTAATTTTTGTGAGCTTAAGGAAAAGTGGGAATTATGTCATACTTTTCATGCAATAATTACTCAAAACAGGTAAATGTGTAGCGAAGATGCCTGTGCACTGAATTATTGCATTGTGCATTTATGTATAAGCTCAATGTCTAAAATTGTCTTCCACTATTGATCAACACTTTTACAACATTTGCCATTTTATTATTCAAGTCCAAGGGGATGACAAAGTTCTTGTTTCTATCTGCAACGGTACTGCAGACAGACTTTCAGATTTGATATTTTGAAAAGGCTTCTCTGAGTAGTATAATATTGATGCTCTTCTTCTAAGTTACCACAAGTTCAGTGAGATTGTTACTCTTATTAGTAATCTTGGAACACGAGGCATTAATGATCTTGGTACACAACTTGTTTATATTCTTCAAGTTGCAGTTATTTGGCGTTGTCTGATATATATAAGTCTACTTGTACTTTTATATTCTAAGAAAGTGCATTTGTAATTGAAGCATTGTTTTGAAATGGATCGAATGGATGATGTATTAGAGTTACTGAATACCCTAATACATTCCAGTATTGATGGGATGGTAAAAGTTAGCAAGGATTCTCTCTCTAATATTCAAACCTGTTTGCAAAATTCACGAGAAAAGATCGATTTTTTGCAGCTTGAATCACAGCTACAACAAGAAGAACTACAACAATGGAGTCATCATTCTGAATCCGTTTCTGTTCAGAAAATTGAAACAGACTCCCATAAACAGCAAGTCAATAATGTTCTTGTTCATTCAAATAAAGCAGCTATTGTACATGCAGATGCAGAAACTCAGTCTGCACTTCCCAAGCCCATCATCAGACCTTGGGAACAGCTTGTCCACAACAAGCACAGAACTGGTCTTGGATATGACAAGGACTTGTCCTTTCATATTCCAGACGATGCCAAGCCCATTCAGTTTCAGAGTGCTGGATTCATTTATGACAGTTCACCTGCTCCTCATGACAGTTCAGCTTCAGCTGTTCCAGACTCTGCT